>PVJC01055186.1:0-10284 GCA_004026665.1 Murina feae
TTGAGTCCACAGGCCAATGCTTTATCCACAGAGCCAAATCAGTTAGGGCACAAAGTATTATCTTTTGCTACATGCCTAGATAGAAGGGACTGACCTTGTTTAAAACTGACAAGGTGTTTGTGAAACATAACAGTCAAGAAAATGTGGTCACTTCAGATTTCATACTAAGTGGAAGGTAACAAATAATTTGTAATATGCATAGGCTGAATGGATTTAAAATGCATACTGGATGAGTGTACATTTATCTTGCCTATGTTTTAGTAGGTTAGTAACTCAGTGCACTAAAAGTGTCATCTGTTCAAGGCTTCAGGGTGTTTTTTTATGGTTCAGGGTATGTAGTCCAGCAAAAGATGAATTCTTTACTTGCATTCCTGGGTTAATAAAACTGTCAATTTTTTTCATAATTTTTAAAATTTATTAATTACAGTTCACAAACACTATTATATTAGTTTTAAGTGTACAACATAGTGATTAGACATGTATATCTGTTACTAAGATCACCCCAGGATGTCTCATAGGTCAACAGAGTTCGACTTGCATGTGGTAGTCAAACTGCCATTTAAAGTAGTAATTGTTTTCCAAAAAAGCTGATGAGTGTATGCATATATATATATTTCATATGAGAATCTTTTCTTATTTTAAGCACGTTTTTAGTGCTCTTTTTAGAGAAAGGAAGGGAATGGGAGAGAGAGAAACATGGTTGGGCAGCCTCTTACATGCTCCCTACTTGGGATGGGGCCCGAAACCCAGGCATGTTCCTCGATTGGTAATTGAACTGTGAACTCTGGATGCATGGACCAACGCTCAACCAACTGAGCCACACAGGCCAGGGCTGCTGATGAGAATCTTGATTTTTGTTTTTCCTCTGGACATTTTATAATATCATTTGTAGAACTAAGGAAACCAGAACCTAATGTCTTCTGTGGGGAAAGAAGATAGAACAAAATCTGACTATGAGAATTCAGGAAGGTGAGATTTTACTCCCTCATGAAAAATCATTCTGTTATGCTTAATTTGTATCCATACCCAGCCTTTGAGCTTTTCCTCTCCAATGCTAATGATCTATGGAAAAAATGGTCTGTCCCAGTAGTTGTATACATATCCTATAATTTCAGGGTAACTCATTATCTATTTGGAGATTTCTTAACTTAATAATTTATTTAGAAATAATTTCAAACTTGTGGGAACATAACACTTTTACCAGATTCCTAACCTGTTAATATTTCGCTGCATTTGCTAATCCTTTTATCCCTTGAGATAACCCATTGTCCTTAGCATTTTTTTTTTTTTTTGAACCATCTGAGGGCTGTCCATGTGGCACTCTGTAATTCCTAACTCCTCCAGTTCTGTTTTTCAGAAATGAGGACCCTCTCCTATGTAACCTCTCGGTCATTGTCTGAGTGGTTGCTAAGCCTCATAATAGCTGCAGTGGTGGGTGCTTAGGTAAGGTGACCGGATGACCCGCTTTTGGCGGGACAGTCCCGATTTTTAACAATTTGTCCCGCGTCCCGCAGTGTTTTAAATAATACCGATTTTTGGAAAGAGACATATGTACTACTCTTTGTAATATTTTAAGTAATAATAATAATAATAATAATAATAATAATAAAAGAACCCCCCCACCCCCGTCAGTGGTGTCCCGCTTTACCAATGTTAAAATCTGGTCACCTTAGCTTAGGGGCTGTTGGCCACCATGCTCTTCACGTAGTTGACTGACCACCACATCATGTCTCCTCAGTCTCATGCAACCTGGTAGGTATTTTCCTGTCTCTCTCATCTTGATCACCTGGTCATGTAATATCTTCCAGCCTTCATTATAATGTCACTGTTCTCCCCCATGTAATTAATATTATTAGGGGAGTTACCTTGACATTATTCCAAAATTTTATTTCACCATCGTACGTCCCCATTTATGTCTCTTGCTTGAATCAGCAGTGATTATCACTATGATAGTTACCAAAGAGTGATTTTCTGTTTTCATCCATCTCTTTCATATAGATTAGTTTGCATTCTATTAAAAGGAAAAAACTGCATTCATCATCTCTTTATTCATTTATGTATGTTAGTATAGAGTCATAGAGTCACATTTTATTCAGTAGCATTCAATACTAATGCATTATCATCATTATTTATTTTGATACTTGTATTGTTCCTGATTTGGTCAAAGTAGGTCTGTTTTGTTTTTTTAAACTCATTCTCTAAATCTCTCTCTCTCTCTCTCTCTCTCTCTCTCTCTCTCTCTCTCTCTCTTCTTTTTGAATATTTTGTTGACACAATAGAAGTTCCATACTCACTACTTTCCCTGCCTCTGACCTGGTATGTGGAGTTTTGCATTTACTAACTTATTGAGATCTAGGTGTTTGGAATGTTCATCGGTATTGGGATGGCATTGCTCCTGGGACATATTGATGAACAGAACTATGGAATATATTTATATAACCACATATAAGAGCATCTAAGCCTTTTTATATCTGTCTGGGTGTATAGATCAAAACCCATGACTTCCAATTTTTATGTAATACTCCAGGATTATTTCCACATTTCCATGTTTGTAAAACATCTTCTCAGAAAGTGAAAGCCTGACTTTCATTATTCTAATATCCTTACTGATTTGCTCAGTTTTTTTATTTTTTTTCTTTTAAAAGGAATATTTTTTATTGATTTCAGAGAAGAAGGGGGAGGGAGAGAGAAAAATATCAATGATGGAAGAGTATCATCAATCAGCTGCCTTCTGGATGCCCCCTACTGGGAATTGAGCCCACAACCTCAGGCAAGTGCCCTGACCAGGAATTGAACTATGACCTCCTGGTTCATAGGTTGACACTCAATCCCTGAGCCACACCAGCAGGCTCTTATTTCTTAATATGAGCAACCACTCCACCCTCCTCTCTTCCTCCCACCTGCCTTTGTAGCCTGTGATCTTGGGTGCTGGCCATTGCTGCTCCTCCACCCAGCACTTCCATCACCTTCACACAAAGAAGGGAAGTAAAGTCTCATAGAAATGACTGATGCATTATGTGAACATGCTATATTGTAATAAGTAGGAAATATAACTAAAATGTCTTTCCAGTCAGGCTCTTCCTATTTTTCATAACATTTTTGTACCTTTTTTTTTTTTAAATTGATTCTAGAAAAGAGACAGAAACATTGACTTATTGTTGCACTTATTCATGCATTCATTGATTGCTTCTTTGTGCTCTGACCAGGAATTGAATCCACAACCTTGGTGTATTGGGTTGATGCTCTCTCTAACCAATTGAGCTACCCAACCAGGGCCTTGTACTTCTTGATATTTGTTTTTGTTAAAAACAATTGGTTTTCCCATAAGTAATTATCATTTATAAATATGTAGAGACTCGCCCTAACCGGTTTAGCTCAGTGGATAGAGCATCAGCCTGCGGTCTAAAGGGTCCCAGGTTCAATTCTGGTCAAGGGCATGTACCTTGGTTGCGGACACATCCCCAGTAGGGGATGTGCAGGAGGCAGCTGATTGATGTTTCTCTCTCATTGATGTTTCCTTCTCCCTTCCTCTCTGTAAAAAAATCAGTAAAATATATTTTTAAAAAATGCAGAGACTTATTTATTCAGCTAATTTTCAGTGTCTATTAGGAACCTGACATTATGCAAGATCCTAGTGACAGAGCTATGTCCTCTGTTCTCAGCAATCTTCTAGTTTAATTCAGACAACTAGAGAACTTCACTATGTTCTACTGCGATACATGGGTTAGAAGACATGGAAGCCATGGGATGGGAGAGAGAAATTGAAGTGTGTGTGTGTGTGTGTGTGTGTGTGTGTGTATGGCAGGATAGGGAAGGATGATGCTCCAAGCAGTGGGAATGGCATTGACTTATTATTCATAAAGTGAGACCAAAAGATTTACCATTATTCACTAAAACAATGGTCACCAACCTGTGGTCTGTGGACCACTGGTGGTCGGTGAGGTCCGAAAGGTTGGTGACCACTACACTAAAATGTAATAGATGTAATAGAAATTCTGCAGCTAGGTTTTATTTAATTTATTCAGTACTCAGTGGTCTACAATGAGTAGACCTGGATGCTATGGGGTGGTGGTGAAAGAAGATGACACAGTTCTTTCCTTCCTTCCTTCCTTTCTTGCTTCTTCCTTCCTTCCTTCCTTCCTTCCTTCCTTCCTTCCTTCCTTCCTTCCTTCCTTCCTTCCTTTCTCTCTCTCTCTCTCTCTCTCTCTCTCTCTCTCTCTCTCTCTCTCTCTCTCGATAGAAACATCAATGATGACAGAGAAACATTGATAGGCTCCCTCTTGCAAGCTCCCCACTGGGGATTGAGTCTGCAATCCAGGCATGTACCCTTGACTTAATCAAATCTGGGACCTTTCAGTTCACAGGCCAACACTATCCACTGAGCCAAACCAGCCAAGATGGCACAGCTTTTGTTGGTAAGGTTTTACAATATAGTGAGGGAGACTTTCAGGCACATAAATGCTATATAAATCAATAAAGAAGGATGGGGAATGTGTTTTGTGGGAAGGTGGGGGTGGGGCAACAAGGGAATTGTAGATTATGGACTAGAGCTGAAGTCAACAATACCTTTTCTGTAAAGGGCCTGATAGTGAACATTTTAGTTGTGGTGAGCCACACATATGTGTTGTAACTACTCAACTCTGTCACTGTAGCAGGAAAGCAGCCACAGACATAAACGGGTGAGTGTGGCTCTGTTCCAAGAACACCTTGTTTTTGAAAATAGAAGACATGATCAGCTGTAGCTTGCTGATCCCTGGACTAGAATGTGGAATCCATGAGGGCTAGAAGTTTTATTCTGAGCTCTGACCCATGTCCTAGTAGAGTGTCTTGTACACACATAGACACTGAATAATTGTGTTGAGTGAATGGAGGGAGAATTAGCCACTGCTCCAAACAGGGACTCTTGTAGTTAGGACTGTCCTTTATTGTTTTCTATAGTGCTAGGGTTTAGTGCCAAAGGAAGTCTAACTCGGGGTTCTGGAAAATTCTTTTTCTTAGAACGCACACATTGTCTTTTGAGTTAATCATTTAGGATTGCGTACTCTTTATTTGAGTAGATATTTTTAAAACCTGGAAAGGTTTTCTGGCAATGAAATCCTAGCAACAAGTTTATCTCTGGTCACTTTAGAAATAGTTTGTAGGTAGCTATCAATGCAGAAGGAACCTGAAGAGCTATAGATAAATATTGAAAGTTCATGCAACCATTAGCATATCTTATTACATCAGGGGGAAAGAATAGGTATTTTTCTGTTTTAGAGCTTGTGTTGCTTTACCTACTCATTGCATTTGTCAGATGTTTCAGCGAGAGGCCCCTCAGTTAATGAGCAAAGTAGAAGGTAAATTGCACCCTAGCACCCACCGGGCATTTGACACTCATGTCAGTTCCGGCACAGCAGGCAGTGCCGAGGTCCTCCTAGATTGGAGCACTGAGCACAGCTGCACTGTGATGTCTACCACTCACAACAGCTGTATGTCATAGTATTGCCCCATGAAAGTCACTGTCTGGGCATGAAATAAGCTTCTGCTTTGCACCTTCCATTGGAATAGATACTGGATTCTCTGGGGAGTAAATTATTTTTTTTAATTTATTCATTTGAGAGGAAGGGGGGGCAGGATAGAGAGATAGAAACATCAATGAAAGGGACATCTTTGATCGGCTGCCTCCTGCACGTACCCCTACTGGGAATTGAGCCCACAACTTGGGCATGTGTCCTGACCGGGAATTGAACTGGTGAGTTCTTGGTTCTTGGGTTGATGCTTGACTGCTGAGCCACACTGGCCGGGCTGGGGAGTAAATTTTGATTTACCTACCAATTCTACAGAGCGGGGGCTTGGACACCAGGGTTTTGAAAGGCCTTCCTCAGACCTCCATTTCATCATGCCTGTGTAACTGTGGTGGACCTACCCTTCCTTCTCCGTACTCCAGTGCATTCTCCTTACCATTCTACTGGTGACCTTCAGGGATAAATTCAAATTACATATTTGCATTCTTGAATCTCAGCACAGTCAACTCTGCCTTAATGTTGTTGTTTTTTTCTACTTTCCTGCGTTCTATCTGAATATTCTCTACCCACAAACATCTATGTAATTTGTTTGGAACATGAAGTGTCTGTACCACCTGTGTATACCCTTAAAGGTCATCCTCAATAAAAAGTGGAGTTTCCCATTTCTAAACTGAGAATCTCCCAGGTTGTTTGTTTAAAACTTTACAAGAAAGAAAATTGTGTAATTGGAGGACATGTTTTACTTTAATAATTGGATTAAGAATTTTGTCAGCTTTAGAACTGGTGAGGTTTTCTTTTCAACATCTGAGGTGCTCTTTTCTAGCCATTAAATTTCTACATCAGATATATTGTTTTTTCACTTGATTAGATTTGAATAGTGAAAGCACTGATATTGGTAATTGTAGAAAGCCATTGACTACTTAATTATGTAGAACCTGACTTGAAATAATTACCCTGAAACACTACTTAAGACCTGTGATGTACTTAAATTGTGTTAAGAGAAGTAAATGTTAACAGATGTTCTACCAGAATCTTTTACTTCAAGGAACCTTGAAAGTTTGTGTGTCCCGAGGGGAAAAAATGGAGACTTACTTAATACTCTTTGTAATACTTTAAGCAATAAAACAAAATTAAAAAAAGAGAAAGTTTGTGTGTCCCTTCCCAAAAAATATAAGTGGTTTAGAGAGTAACTGAAGTGAATTTAGAGGGACCTGAGCCAGTTTTCCTATAGGTGCTGACTAGTGATGACGTTCTTTGTATACTAAACTTCTATTTGGCATTTCCTCCCCCACCCCCTTAAAGGTTGTTTTGTGCTTATTTGCTAATTTCATCAGTGTTCATTAAGGATCTTAAATGCAGACCCTAAATTAGTAGATATAGTTTGTTTAAGTCTCACCTAAGAATATTTTTCCATTGATTTTTAGAGAGAGTGGAAGGGAGTGGGAGAGACAGAGAGGGAAAAACATCGATGGGAGAGAGACGCATCAATTGGTTGCTTCCCGCACATGCCCCAACCAGGGCCAGGGATCGAGCCTACAGCCAAGTGCCCTTGACCAGAATTGGATCCAAGACCCTTCAGTCCACGGGCAGATGCTCTATCCACTGAGCCAAACCTGCTAGGGCAGTAGAACTAGTTTTAAAGTGAGCCAGTAAATCAGTCTGTTTCTGCGTTTGCAGTGGGATCATGAGACCTGGCCTCAACGCCATTCTGGGACCCACAGGTGGAGGCAAATCTTCGTGAGTATAACGGAGCATCAGTAGCTTTCCCTTTGCAGTTTCAACGTGCTTTTAAAGATCACTTTTACCAAAGAGGGCAGGTATTAGTTGAATACATGCTGCATGTCTGGTCACTATGGATCGCATGCACTTATACCAGCTGTGTCTTATTAGGTCAGCTTTACTGAGAGGGCATGCGAGGTGATTGGCATGCAGGTGTCAGGTATGATGGGAGGAAAAGGAAGGGGATGGAAGTGAAAGTGGGAAGGTGGAGCAGAATCATAAGTGGAGTGAGTCTTGGCTAAAGGAACACATTGCCTGTTTTGGGACCCAAAGGGCAGGCAGCTTGGAGGGCTGTTGGGGAGGTCTGTGCTGGATCAGCCAACAGTGCTTTGTTTTCATGTTTTTGGACCTTATTATAGCATAGAGTAAAAAAAGGAACTTGAGAGTTAAATTATATATATATATATATAATATTATATATATATATTATATATATATTAGAGTTGAACATATATATATATTAGAGTTGAACCATAGAATTTCTTGATCAGTTAATTTATTAATTTGAACAGAATTTGTATTCAGAGTAGCTGAGAGATATAACTTGAGTTGGAGAAAAAACATACCATATTTGTCCTTTTATAGGTTGTTAGATATCTTAGCTGCAAGGAAAAACCCACTGGGATTATCTGGAGATGTTTTGATAAATGGAGCACCTCCACCTGCCAATTTCAAATGTATCTCAGGTTATGTGATACAAGTAAGTATGCATTGATTTACATTTTAGATATCTCTGGTTTTATGTGGCAAGGTCTTTGGCTGATAGTACAGTGTTCTTCCCATTGATTATATAACTTGGGCATAAAACCAGCTTCCTTTACACCAGCTTTTCATAATCTCCCTTAAAATGTACAGTAATATTAAATGAAAAGGCAGGGAAAATCTAGAATATGACCCTGCTAACAAAACAATAACAGTTCTAGTTATATTCCCAAAAGACACTACTGTTTTACTTTTTCCTCTATCTTCCCCTCTCTCCCTGCCCTAGCTTAAAAAGATGTTTTGTCAAAGCCTTGTATAAAGCAGTCTGGAAATGTCTGCTAGTAGTAATCATAATTACCTCTGTTCTCTTTGGGTGTATAGAAAGGGAATGAGAATGATTCCACCAGGGTTTGCAGCTATCTGAATATGGAGTTATTGGTATAATTTGTGTAATTACAAGTTTATCATTAGCTAGAACTTTCCCTCAGGTATGTTATTTTTGTGGATTAAGTTGTATATACTGAAGACTGATGATACTAGAAAAGACCTGATATGATTTGTTTTGCCTTCAGGATGATGTTGTGATGGGAACTCTGACAGTGAGAGAAAATTTACAGTTCTCAGCAGCTCTTCGCCTTCCATCAACTATGAAGAATCATGAAAAGAATGAACGGATAAACATAGTCATTCAAGAGTTAGGTCTGGCTAAAGTGGCAGATTCCAAGGTAATGAGGACACAACTGATGGGGTCATTGCCAGCAAGTAGGACCCTTACCCAGAAGTTTCCTATAATGTGTGTGGTCAAAGCAGCTGCTTTCTAAAATGATGATAAAAATGAGTAGTTACATAATATGAAGGTGAAACTTAACCGAGAGAAAAAAAAAGATTGAATCCTGGAAGAAGTATGGCCATGTGGGCTGGTAGGTAAAATTGTTCTTGTAAAGACTACATGTCCCTTCCCTGTGAAGACAGTGCTTACTCTATAACTACACTAACTATGTAAGTCCTGTCTCATTCAGTGTCTCTTTACTAACTTTTCTTTTTTTGTTTTCTCTTTCCTTTCTTAGCTATTCTTCCTCTAGGGACTTTGTTGTGTTGCTTTGGAGCTATGTTTCTGCAATTCATAAATGACTAAAATTCATAAATGGCTAAAAATTCATAAATGACTAAAATCCCAGCCAAATTTCTGGAATTCATAAATGACATATGTGTTTCACTCTGCTATAATTAGGCCTCCAAAATTACTTCCAGTCAGATTAGTATTTATTTCTAATTTGTGTAGCAGCCAACTTGTTTTCCTAAAGCCTTTCTAAGGGGACTTTGTCTCCTATCCCTCCTCCCTCTCTTCCTCCTCCCTCCCCACCTTCTGCCAGGATTTCTTACAGACTGTCATGTGCTGGGCTCCCTTGGGTTTTATAGGTAACAGCTGTGGGTGAGAGCGACAAAAGTAGCTTCCTGTGTGGGTTGTGCAAGACCAGGAAGGAGGAATGAGATGAGTGAGGGAATGATTTACACTTGATGAGTAGACATGGAAGATTTGCTGGAAGACATCAAAGCTTTGGGTGAAGATGAGCTTTTCAGTTGTTATGGCTTTAGTTTAATACCTCTGCGCTATCCCTTACTTAGAGGTGAAGATGGGTGCTGCTGGCTGCTGCTCCATCTGGTGCTTTCAATCTCCTATGTCAAGTGTATTTTGGAAGAATAAGTCTGAGCTGCTCCCATGTACCACTTATTTTCATGTTATGAGTGATTTGGCTCCCTTTGTTGGGGAGTGATTCTCTCTTTCCACTAAGGTGCTTTCCTGTCTTTACCTCTAGTGATCATCACCTGACTTCCTTGTGTGGATTTCTAGGGAAAATAAGCTGAAGGCAGTTGTTGACTTCAAAGAACATGTTTAATGTAATTGACTGAAACAATACATTAAAAATGTTATACCTGTTATAAAATTTTAAACATAAGAGAAATGTAGAGAGAATGATCTGATTCCTATAGTAATGACATGATCGTAGCATAATTAATACAATGGTGTGATTACTGGTAACATTCACCTAGATTTCCTAGTTAACATGTTATTCAATAACTAGTGGCCCAGTGCACGGGGGTGGGGAGGTGTGTGTGTGTGGGGTGGTATCCCTCAGCCCATCCTGCACCCTCTCCAATCTGGGATCCCTCTAGCAATCTGGGATCACTGACTCCTAACTGCTCACCTGCCTACCTGCCTGATGGCCACTAGCCACTCTGCCTGCAGACCTCCTTACCCCCAATTGCTCTCCTGCTGGCCTGTTTGCCCCCAACTGCT
>PVJC01055187.1:0-10282 GCA_004026665.1 Murina feae
ATAAAAGCGAAATAGTAAAATTAACCGTTTCTCCAAGACAGGGTAAGCCATGCCCACCACAGGCCCGCCTCCCTGTGTCCGCCTCTGCCATCTGTTGCCTTCCTGCAGGCCACACGGGAGGGGCGGGGTGGGGGGTGGGAGGAGTGAGCCACCTGCAGCCCCACACCTCCACTGGAAAGCACCCACAGCGGCGATGGTGGACACAGTTGCCTCCCTGCGCCGCTGTCTTCGCCATCTGTTGCCTTCTTGCAGGCCACAGTGGAGGGGCGGGGTGGGGGACGGGAGGAGCGAGCCATCGACCAGCAGGGCCACGGACCTGGGAACCGGGTGGGCATGGCCACCCAGGAATCCCAGCCGCTGCCCCGGCCGACCCTGGACTGGCAGGGCAGCAGACCTGGGAACCGGGTAGGCATGGCCACCCAGACCCACCCGGGAATCCCAGCCGCTGCCCTGGCCGACCCTGGACTGGCAGGGCAGCAGACCTGGGAACCGGGTGGGTGTGGCCACCCAGACCCACCCGGAAATCCCAGTTGCTGGGCTGGTGGGCTCTAGACCAGCAGGGCTGTGGACCTGGGAAGCAGGGGCCGTAGCCAGAGAGACCCACCTGGGAATCCCCAGCTGCTACCCTGGCCTATGCTGGGCTGGGGCCATGGCTGCCAAGGAGGGGATAAGGGGGCTGGAGCCATCAAGGACCCCTCAGGCATCGCCCAGCAGCACCTGCTTGCCCATCTCCGTAGTGTGGAGCAGATAGGCCCGGCAGAGAGCAGAGAACCAGGTGCAGTGGGTCCAAGCCATCAGTAGCACTTCTGAGTGCTCCCGAATTGGATGAAGTCCAGGTCCAGCTGAGGGACCTCCCCACTTGCCCTCCTCCTCCCCCACCTGCACCCTCACCCCAATTTACCTGTGCACGAATTTCGTGCACCGGGCCCCTAGTGTGTGTATGTATATATATATATATATAGATATATATATATATATATCTATATATATATATATACACACACATACACACACACACACACACACACACATATATATTTTTTTAGGGAGATGGAGTTACATTTATTACGCGCAGGCCCAAAGGAAAATGTTTCTCAAATTCTGGGTGAAATCACACAGGAAGTTTCCTGTATTTATACAATTCCACCTTTGTCTCCCAAATATGGTTTTTTCCCGGTTTCCTTTGCAAGTTCTTTTTTTTTCTTTTAATATATATATTTTTATTACATAAAGTATTACAAAGATTAGTACATATATCTCTTTTTTTCCCCTGCCCTTCCCCCAGCCTCCCCTTCCCCCCAGTGTTTTGTGTCCATTGGTTATGCTTAAATACATATTTTCATATATATTTCTGACAAATTCCTCAAGTACAATTGCTGGGTCAGAAAATCTGCATATTTTTAAGATGTTTTACCATATTGCCTAGCCCATAATATGTTTATCTTTTTACCACATTGCCTAGCCCATAATATGTTTATAACAAAGCCCATACCTTATGATCTTTTGAAGTCTTTTCTAACTTTATTAGTTTATAATTCTCTCATTCTAATATGGAAGTATCAATGACTCTTGCAGGATTAGCATAAACCACAATAAAGAACTAGATAAATTGCTTATGACTCTATGTCCAATAGCCTTGAGCAGCACATACTTTTGGAAACAAGACAAAGCCATTTTACTTTAATAAGAGCCTACCTAAATAAAGAAATAATATATTTTTTCCATATTTGTGATCCACAGGAACAAACTTGTAGCAACCTAGAGATTATTTTTTAGATTTTAAAATTTAAGTAAGACATTTCCATAACTGCTATTAATCACCAGTTTGAAATATATTATTCTAGCATGTCTTTAGACTCAAGAAGGCTTTTGTCTATAAATCCATCCTACATGGTTATTTTATTTGGAAGAGAGTATAATGCAGACAACAAATGATTCATTCCTCCTAGAGCAAAGTAATATTCTGGAACAAAAGAAAAGAGAAAAATAGCAACAAACACTGCTGTGATATTTTTGAACTTGGACTTATTTGACGTCTTAACACTATTCTAATGTATCATATATTGTTTTATTCCATTTTTCTAGTCAGAGCTCTAATGGCAAAAAATAATGTTTGCTATCTTACATTTAGGCTTCAATATTTAACAACTCAAGCTATTATTACAACGTTCAATTCTATTGCTCTGTAAAAGATCAGAAAATACAAAAGTCACTATCAACAAAGCCAACATAGGGTTTTCTGAAAGGCATCAAATTTAACATTCAGCACAAATGTTTACTGAGAACCTTCTCTATTTTAGTTGCAGTGGCAGGCACCGGGGATGATTCAGTAAGCCAGACAGACACCATTCCTGACCTCACAGAGCTTGCCATCCTATATAATAAAAGCCTAATATGCAAATCGACCAAAAGGCAGAATGATCGGTTGCTATGAAGTGCACTGACCACTGGGGGCAGACGCTCAACAGAGGAGCTGCCCCCAGCCTGCAGGCCCCAGGCCAGTCTAGGTGGGTGCCAGTGGGGGGACCCCAGATCATCTCACCGGTTGTCCCACTGGAGGGAGGCAACCAGTGGCGGCAGTGGTGAGGGGCGGGACCAGCGAGTAGGCGGCGCCAGGCCAGCCAAGGTGGGTGCCAGCGGGGGCCCCAGATCTCTCCCCACAGATTGGTCCTGATTGCCAGCCAGGCCTAAGGACCCTACCTGTGCATGAATTTCATGCACTGGGCCTGTAGTTAAAAACTAAACTACAATGGAAACAATGAAATTCAGAAGCAAATGCCCAAATTTTCCATAATGTTCCCTGGTTTCCTTTGCCTTCTCTGTTGACAATCTCTTTGAAGTCACTTCCTTTCTGAACAATGATGGCTTGGCACTGGCTTAACTTTTAAGCATTTGTTAGACTGGATCCCAACACAAATACACCCATTTTTATAGCAGAAAATAATAAAGCAGCATAAAATAACATGATTTTAATTGATCTCAAGTGTATTCCTAGCATCTCCCCAGGTGGTTAATATCTTCCCCAGTCTCATCCATACAGTGTGTACAATACAGAGAGATCCTCCGAAAGCTTAGCTATTGGTAAAACAGGACTGTTGTCTGTGATCACAGAACCAAAAAAGGCCAGCTAGGTTTCCGGGGCAAGGTGGACTGGGGCAAAACTGTAAGGGTAATAGCCACCTAACGTTGGTGCCCTCTTCTCTGCACAGTGAGAGGCCTCCTTCTCAACTCTGTATCACACTCTCACACTTTTGCCACCATTTCCTCATCAAAAGGTTTACAGTAACCAATCTGATGTTAGATCCAAAAGAGAAATGTATGTTTTAGCAGGAGACAAATCTTTAAATCAAAAAGACAGTGCTAAGTAAGCAATTTAAGGCATTGGCGAGCATAAAGGTTATATTTGGGAAGAACAATAGAAGGAAAAACTAGTAACAAACTTGCTGGGGGTGGGTGCAGGCATCAGCTCTCAGGAGGAAGAGCCCAAATTTAGGATGACAAAACAAACCTAGGTTCAAATTCTTTCTGAGTGTCAGTTTCTTCAAGACAAAATGGGGATAAGAGCATCTATTTTATAAGATCTGACCTATTGACTGTGTGGATTAAGTATGATAATGTCTGTGAAGCACATGGACCACTGTGATCACTCAATAATACTGGCTTCGGTCATTACGTTTTTCACAAAGGTGGCTGTGAATTTTGTGTAAAAGCCCTCCTTTTAGCTCTTTTTCTATCTATAATACAACGTGATACAACAGGGTTCTTGAGCTGAATTTGAATTCCAGTAATTTGAAATACTAATGGAAAAACATGGAAGATAGGGTGGGAAGAACCAACTTTTTTCCCCCTTCAGTGTATTTTTCTAGAGTAAAGCAGTGGTTTTTATACTTTAGTTTGCATTAGAATCACTCAGGAAACTTCCTCCCCTTTATATATTAAGTTATTCAGCCTATATTAACTGCAAACATGTCAGTGAGCCACATATATTCTTCCTTCAGAAGACTTGTTTTTAAATGCAAAGATTGGGGCCCGTTCTTAAGAAATTCTGATTCAGCAGATCATGGACAGGTCTCATGGAATTTGCATTTTTAAAAAACTCTGTGTGTCCCAGCTGGTGTGGCTCAGTTGGTTGAGCACTGTCCAGTACATCAGGAGGTCACAGGTTCAATTTCTGGTCAGGGCACTTGCCAGGGTTTCTGGCTCAGTCCCCAGTATGCAGCATGCTAGAATAATGTTTCTCTCTCTCTCCCTCCCCCTTCCTCGCTCTGAAACCAATAAACACACACACATAAATAAATACATATAAAAAATATATTTTAAAAGCACTGTATTTCCTTCTGAGGCATGACAGCTATGGCCAAAAGTTGAGAAACATGGCTGGAGAAAGTGTGCCTTGATTCTACTTTGAGAATACACTGTTTTGGAAAAGTCTCTTTAAAGGGCCTTTGGTAATTTAAAGGAAGAGCAAATATCCTTTTCAGAAGTGGAAAGATTTAGGACAATGAAAACAAAATTGATCAACAAAGTAAAATAAAAGGTCACCTTCACTGCGAGAGAGATGAAATCTTGGCAGATTGATTCTTTAAGGAAATGCTTCTTTGTTTTTAACATCGATTTAGATTACGATGAATCCGGACATGATTTTGCTTCCTAAAGAGGTACAAGTAGTTAGACTCCTAGAGAGCTGAAGCAGAGTTGGGCAGGAGCATCAGAACCAGGAAGTCCAGATTTTCTTTGCAGAAAGTCAGCAAAGAGGTGGGGCTGAAAGTGCCTCAATCTAACACCTTTAGTTTTACACATAACTCCCTCTAGTATTACTTCAGAACAAAGACCCCAAACTTTGGAAAAGGTGCTATTGTCACCTTGGATCCTGATGCACTGTCCTGTTGGCAATAGGAACAAGATCTTCCTGTAGATCAGGACTTCTGGGACGGTCAGCCATCTCAGAAGGTAGAAAATCCTGAGCTACAAAATCCACATTTAAGAGTTGGTTGGGGGAAACTATAAAAAATCTTACAATATTCCACAGGCAGCAAATAGCAGACATATGTCATAGCAATATATTTACTGACATAGCTACTAGGGCAATGGAGACTAAGGAGAAAATAAACAAATGGGACTACATCAAAATAAAAAGCTTCTACACAGCAAAAGAAAGCATCAATGAAACAACAAGAAAGCCCACTGCATGGGAGAACATATTTGCCAATGATATTTCAGATAAGGGTTTCATCTCCAAAATTTAAGGAGAACTCATACAACTTAACAAAAGGAAGATAAACAATCCAATAAAAAATGGGCAAAGGACCTAAATAGACACTTTTTGAAAGAGGACATACTGAAGGCCAAGAGACAAAAAAACATGTTCAAAGTCACTAATCATCCCAGAGATGCAAATCAAAACAACGAGATACCATCTCACACCTATCAGAATGGCTATCATCAACAAATCAACAAATCAAGTGCTGACAAGGAAGTGGAGAAAAAAAGAACTCTCATGCACCGCTGGTGGGAATGCAGACTGGTGCAGCCACTGTGGAAGACGGTAAGGAGTTTCCTCAAAAAGTTAAAAATGGAACTCCCATTTGACCCAGTGATCCCACTTTTAGGAATATATCCCAAGAAGCCAGAAACACCAATCAGAAAGGATATATGCACCCCCATGTTCATAGCAGCACAATTTACAATAGCTAACATTTGGAAACTGCCCAAGTGCCCATCAGCAGATGAGGGGATTAAAAAACTGTGGTATATCTACATAGTGGAATACTACGCTGCTATAAAAATGAAGAAACTTTTACCATTTGCAACAGCATGGATAGAACTAGAGAGCATTATGCTAAGTGAAATAAGCCAGTCAGAGAAAGATAAATATCACATGATCTCACTCATATATGGGATATAATGATCAACATAATTTGATGAACAAAAATACATCCAGAGACAAATGGCAGGGGAGGTGGGGGGGGAGTTAGAGAGCAACCAAAGGACTTGTATGCACGAATATTAGCATAACCAATGGACACAGACACTGGAGCAGTGGGGGCTTGCAGGGGTGGGAATGGCTGGGGGTGGGGGGAATCAATTGGGGGAAAAATGAGACATATGTAAATCTTTACACAATAAATAAACACAAAAAGAAGGTCAGCAAAAAAGAAGAAGAGTTGATTAGCACCTCAGCTCTGGGAGAAGAAAACTGGTCTAGGGTGCTCTTGTTGGGGAAGGTGCTAGTTATTGCAAAATGGTGGCCCTAGGCCGGGGACTAGGGAGATAGAGTCAGTAGACTCCCCTTTGGAGGGGCTCTCCTTCTAACTTTAGACCTTGAGGTCCAAGGGAATTTAAGAAATGAGCCTGTCTGATGTGGCTCAGTGGTTGAGCATTGACCTATGAACCAGGAGGTCACAATTTGATTCCTGTCAGGGCACATGCTCAGGTTGTGGGCTGCATCCCCATTGTGGGGCATACAGGAGGCAGCCAATCAATGATTCTCTGTCATCATTGCTATTTCTATCTCTCTTCCTCTCATTTCCTCTCTAAAATCAACAAAGAAATATATATTAAAACAAAGAAATGAGCTGGTGTCCAAATTGAACCAGGTTGCATGAGGAGTTTTACACAAAAGGCCAATATGCCTTCTGAGCAACTGTCAGGATTTGCTCCAGACCTAGAAAGACTACAAATGATGGTCTCTTCCCTTCCCCCCTCCTGAAACCTTTTCTATATTTGGACTAGTTCAGTGCAAATTTTTACCAATGCTCCTGAAGAGCTTGCGTGAGCAGCTTGAACTCTAAAATATTTATCAAAGAAATTTTGCTCTTTCCAGCTAAAAACACTGGCTTCTGCTAGAAGTGGAAACTGCCTGATAAGTTTTGATGAAAATGAGAATTGTTTATAATTAGCAATTACCTTTTTTTGGTATCCACTCAGCAGTCTTCCCTCTTTAAGCTAGCTCAAATCACTCACCATCTAATTTTAACTTAAGAAAAAAATTTTCCTTTATAAATGGAATACCTACTCTTATTGGAAATATATAAAATGAAAATAAAAATAAATGGGGAAATTTTACTAATAGTCTCTTACACATACATTGTAATGCATTTTCTTTTCGATGTATATGTTTTACATAGTTGTAATTACAGGGTATATATAAAATTGCATATACTGGTTTTGAAAAATCTAGTTTTATAATATCTGCTAATCCTATGAAGCAGGATAAAAATACCACTTTGAAGTCCACTACCCAGACATATGATCCCTTCTTACCTTAATCTTTGGGCACATTTCCTGATAGCTCCTTTGCCATAGTTTTTAGGTGTTTTTTTTGTTTTTGTTTAACATATTTGTAATTATGTTGCATTGAAGATTTGTTAATGCAGGGACATTCCCAGATCCTATAAGAAAGAAGGTATGAAAAGGCTCAATAATGGACCATCTGCATTACTTGATGGCATGGCACATAACAGACATGCAATGAATAATTGTTGACCAAATGCATGCATGTATCTAATGGACAAGTTAGAAGAGAGTTCATTTGGAAATGGGAGAGTTTAGTGGAGAGACAGGGCCCCAAGTGCCTCCAAAAGCAGGAGTCATCTAATAGGACAGAGCTCCTGTATTTCTTGGACTACCACTTGTATTTGTGAAGACAGATGGTGTTGAAGGAATTCATACATTTCTCCCTGGACAATCTCATCTTCTAGAGGCAAGAATTGGGAAGACCGACCACATTCAGGCAGTGCATTGATTATCCTTTTCTGAATGGTGAATTTTTATTTCCTGTGTCTTCAAATAAATGTTAGTGGGAAGATGAGCAATGCTGTTTTAAGATTTCTACCCAGATTTGCCATTTCAAACTGGACACCAAGTTATACTTTTAATTTGCTCAATGAACACTTCATTGAAAATGAAAAGGTATTGTAAAGGCAGTTCAAATCATACCCAAAGGGCAGGCAAGAGACTGCAGGTCTATATTATGTCTGTACTGCAGAGTATTTTAACAGAGCATTTTGTTATTGATTTCAAGTACATAAAAATCCTTTTTATTTTTTTAAATCTTACCCAAGAATATTTTTTTCCTTTGATTTTTTTTTTTTTTTTAGAACAAGAGGAAGAGAGAAACATCGATGTGAGAGAGAAACATTGATCAGTTGACTCCTGTCCATGTCCTAACTGGGGATTGAACTGGCAACCTAGTTTTGTGCCCTGACCAGGCATCAAACCCACAAACTGAAAAAAAAATATCTTTACTGTTGAAAGCAATACAGATAACCTCCCTTTCCCCCCCATCTACCGCCCCATCATGCTCCTCTTGCAAATGTTTTTGGTATACAGGATGATACTCCAGCCACCTGAACCACCCAGCCAGGGCCACACAAATAGTTTTAATAATTTATATTGGCCAAATTCATTATTATCATTTAATGTACATTAGTGAGTTTTTACTATTTTAAAGAAAATGAGCCTAACTGATTATATAAAACATTTGGATACACATTGAACATAGGTTTTATCCATTTAGAAAATGCAAGAAGTGAAGATTAAAAGAAAAGTAACATCAAAACACATAGAAACAAGTCAAATATATTGAATTGATTGTTTGGCAATTAAATGATACTGAGACTTTTTTCCCTTGAAAATGTATCAGATTTCCCTTTTATCTTCCCTGAAGCATGAGAGAATGAATTAGTGACTGCATAATTAACATCCAGGTATTTTGTGACATTTTGATAGTGGGCTCCCCCTCTTCAAATGTTACTTTGTATTTCAGACCACACATTCTCAGACTGTTGATAATGCATTTGGTCCCAGCCTAAGATTTTTCCAGGTCTAAAGCCAGGTTCACATTTTTGCTTTGAAGAGACAGAAATTCCAAACAAATACAGATGGTCAGACCATAAACTTAATTAAAATTTCTGCTTTACTGGATGTTACATTAAATATGGCCATAATGCCAAGAGAAATACATGCAAAATCCATTTATACCCATATCCTGCTGCTTCCACATAGTATAAAATAACAGAATGCTAAGAAGCATGTGTTTGTGTATGTGTGTGTGAGCACGTGTGTTAACCAGCTCTCTTTTTTGGCTTGGCTATCATTCTAGTCATGTTTTGACCAATAAAAGATGGATTTTAATTAAAATCTGGGATTGGCCAGCTGTACATCTGTTAACTTTCCCTATATAATTCTCAAGCCCTAATTTAGATACTGTGGTTTTCTTTCTCCTTTTTGTGCAAATCTGGAACATTTTAATCTTGCCTACTTAGGCCAGAATATTTATTTATAATTATGTGGAGATAAAAATTCATCTCCAGAAGGGTAAGAAAGGACATTCATAGGCAGATGAAATGTGTTTTTTATGGAATTTTAAGGGGAGGAAGAGACCCAGTTTTGTCATTTACAGATGAGGACTGTGTCTTAGAGAAGACAATTGAGAATTAATAGCTAAGTTTGGCTAGAACATGCCAATCCCAGTTCAGGCTGGGCAAGGAGGGCTAAAAGGACAGCTAGGGCCACATCTGATAGGTCTGGCCAGTCATGATAGGACACCATGTACAGTTCCCACTGGTGTGTTAGGCCAAATTCCCAGAAAGACCAACCTGAGACTATCATGAGGACTTCATTGGTGACTGTGATCCCCAAAAGGGGAGAAGATGCAAACCAGGGAAGAGGCTATGTTCCCACTGGCCACCACGATGGTCAACTGGTTGCTCTATCACATAGGTTCTTCTGCGGAGTCTATGAAAGCATCTCAGGACCCTGTTGTGGAAGTGAATTGTGTCCCCCAATTCATATGTTTCCCAGTGTTTCACAACGTGGCTGTAGTTGGAGATACAGTCTTCAAAGAAGTGATTACGTTAAAATGAGGCCCTTAGGGTAAGCCCTAATCCATCTGACTGGTGTCTTTTTTTTTTTTTTTTTTTTTAAAGTGCTACATCTACACAATGGAATATTATGCTGCTGTAAAAAAGAAGGAATTCTTACCATTTGCAGCAGCATGGATGGAACTGGAGAGCATTATGCTAAGTGAAATAAGCCAGTCAATGAAAGAAAAATACCACATGATCTCACTCATTTATAGATAATAAAGACCATTATAAACTGATGAACATAAATAGATACGGAGGCAGAACAGTATCGAACAGACTGTTAAACTACAGCAGGAAGGCTGGAGAGGGTTGAGGGTAGGGGTTAAGAGATCAACTGAAGGACTCGTATGCATGCATATAAGCATAATCAATAGACACAAGACACTGGGGGTAGGAGGCCAGGGAAAGGTCAA
>PVJC01055188.1:0-10274 GCA_004026665.1 Murina feae
GATCACTGCGAGGGATTAACCTCTAAGCCACTTGGTTATGAGAGTCAGCTGTGTCTACAGTGGGAGAATTTCTGTGCTGGAGACACCCTTATGGGGCAAGAGTTGTTTCAGTGGAGCTTTTATGCTCACTGCATCTGCCCCGAGTGTGTTCCTTGTGGATCTGTTTTGTTTTGGTTAGTCCCACTCTGGCCACTGGGTGAGGCTGGCTCCTGTATCTTTAAGGAGGCGTTGATTAAGCCTGTGCCTTAGGCTACTCAGTCTTTTATATGCAAAAGCCTCTGACACAGCTTGGGAGGGGCGGGGCCTCGGGGAGTTTGCAGGGCAGGGTGGAGCAAATAGCTATGGCGCTTCTCAGCCCTGCGCTGAGAGACACCAGGTCTCTGTATCCCACGGTAATTGCTGCAAGCAACGCTGAGAGAAACCTGCTTTGAATTTCCTCCTGGTGCCAGTCAGTCCCCCTTCTCTGGGTGTCTGGGTCCTCAGAAACTCGCTTGGAACTGGAGTTCAGAGTCGCTGGGACTTGTGGCTCTCTCCGTTTTGGAAAAGAACCACGTCCTCTGGCGCCAGCTCTTCCCCGAGCCCCGTGCGCGCGCCTCCGTACCTCTGTACTTTGCTTCCGCTCCTCCTCTGAGTCTCAGACTCTTCTCTAGTTGTAGGATTTTCACTCAGCCAGCCTTCCTGTGGGTGCGAGTGGTGTCCGTGTGTTCTTTTCGAGGTTTTTCTGAAATAGTTGTTTACGGCTGCATTTACGGTGTCTACCCTATGCCGCCATCTTGTTTCTCCCTTATGTTTCTTTTTTAGAAAATATTTTTTCTGTGAGGTTTCTTTGGAAAGCTTAGTGTTTCCTTTTCTTTTATTATTTTTAAAAACATATTTTTATTGATTTCAGAGAGGAAGGGAGAGGGAGAGAGAGAGAAACATCAGAGGATCATGGATGGAGCCCGCAACCCGGGCATGTGCCCTGACGGGGACTGAAACGTGACCTCCCGGTTCCTGGTTGATGCCCAAGCACTGAGCTGTACCAGCCGGCTCATGTGACGCTTCCATGCAGTGCGGGCTCTTGGGCTTTTGCTGGATATTGGTTTGTGCCTTGTAGTCTGTGTGCAGAGCTGTGAGACCATCGCCTTCCATCCTGGTGGTGCTTAGGCCAGAGCCCTCTTATTGTGGAGGATGCCCCACTATCATCTGCACGCCACACAGTTCCCCATTACCCAAACCCACGCAGCTCCGCACTCCCCGGGCACCAACGCCTGGGGCACACTCTCGGTGCACACTCTCGGTGCCCTGCGGAAGGCTCTCGGGAACCCCGCCGAGTGCAGGTGCTGGCTAGGGTGTGGGGCGCTCACTGCTCAGCTCCGTGGAGATGCCCACCTGTCTCCAGGTTCAGTGCGCGTCCCACAGGCCTGGGAGCACCTGTTGTCCCACGGGCTCACCAGCGCTGGATGTGGAAGTTGGCATTTTCACCATCAGAGGCAGGCAAGGTGGCATCTCCGCCACGCTTCCCAGTCTCACTTTTTAAAAAATGGATGTCAAATGGCTTTTGAGCAACATTTCTTTGGAACATTTTTGGTTAAAAAAACTTCATTTTTAACAAATATTTACTGAGTTTGCCTACTTCCTGCAAATTGTGCCTCATTCTAGGTAATTATTAGTGAACAAAACAGACATAGTGTCTGCTTTCAGGAGGGTGGCATGGTGGTGCTCCAGGAAGAGAAGTGTCAAATCCACACACACACACTCACACATTTACACTCACACACACATTCACACTATCACACACACATACACTCACATACATTCTCATACACTCACACACATTCACACTCACATTTACACTCACATTTATACTCACACACACTCACACATTTACACTCACACACACATTCACACACACATTTATACTCACATTCACACACACATTCACATGCATGTTCACACTCACACACTCATAAATACAGTTGCTCCTGAGGGAGTGACAGCAAAGGAGAGGTGCTATGAGGGACTAACAAGGGGGCTACACCTAGATCGGGGCCCAGGAAACATTTAAACAGAGTAAACATGTACACAGAAATGGGCGCAGCTTTCGGCCGTCCACATGTGAGCAGCCGCCACGCATCATGGGAGTGTGATACTGACACGTGCTTGTGGTTAGGAAAACAGGTGACAGCGTGCAGTAAGTGCAAAAGCACTGCCCGTGTGCCCGTGGACGTGGTCGCACTTGATAAAATGCCACCCACGCTCCTGTGATGCTGACGCGTGGGGGGCACTGTGTGACCGCTGGGCGGTGAGACTCCCACGGTCCGCACAGCCTTCCTCGTGCTTTGCAGAATCGCTTGCTTTTTCATCGTTTGCTTCTTTATTAACAGTGACGGTGAAAATTCCTGAAAGGTTAGGCATGTCCCTGAGACCCCCTTTCAGTGTCACTCCTGCTCTTTCTCTAAAAGCGCCCATGTCAGAACCGTTCCTGACACAAACCTCACTGGAGACCAAACGTTAACGGCAGGTGCACCCAGGCTCTGGCCTCTCCCAAGGGCTCCCCCAGGCACCCAGCTCACTGAAAGAGACACATGCAAGCGTAGCCTCACTTTGGGTGAAATTTACACAACTTCCTAAGAAGCTTAGGCTCTGTGATTCTCTAAATATTTTCAAAGCTTTCCCCCTGGTTGTCCAGCACTCCCGGGCCCTCTGCAGAAGTCTTCATGAGCCTGCTTCTTCCCTTGTGGACAGACACTCTTGCTCATGTATGTCCACGTCTGCAGCTTTTCTAAAGGTCACCTTTCCTGCCTCGCTGGGGCAGTTTGTTTACTTTCTTGCCAGTTCGTGCGCAGGAAACCTGGAGGGACAGGGTGGAGGGTGGCAATCCTGGAGAACATCCTCATCCCTCAACAGTAAGCAGCGGGAAAGCCAGTCCTCCTAGCACTTCTATGAGTCACAGAATTAACCATCGGTTCACCTACTCACTGCATTTGCCAAGTCCCATAAGCAAAGCTCATTCACACGGTTCTTTGTAATTCTCCATCCTGTCTAATAATCCTGTTTAATAAAGAGGTAATATGCAAATTGACCATCACGCCAACATGTGGTCAAAGATGGCCACCCCCATGTGGACACAAAATGGCCGGCAGAGAAGGGCAGTTGTGGGTGATCAGGCCGGCAGGGAAGGCAGTTAAGGGGTGACCAGCCTGCAGGGGAGGGCAGTTAGGGGCAGTTGGGTTTGCAGGGGAGCAGTTAGGCATCAATCAGGCTAGCAGGGGAGTGGTTAGGGGGTGATCAGGTTAACAGGCAGAGAGGTTAGGGGCAATCAGACAGGCAAGTGGGTGGGTGGTTGGGAGCCAGCAGTCTTGGATTGTGAGAGGGATGTCCCAGTGGGCAGTCAGACATCACTCGTGGGATCCCAGATTAGAGAGGGTGCCGGCTGGGCTGAGGGACACCCCCTCCACCCCATGCACGAATTTCATGCACCAGGCCTCTAGTTAAAGAATAAAGAAATGTCCAGTGTGTGCTGTTTATGAGTCCTTAGCACTGTTCCTTACTATAAAGCCACTTGCATCTTTAATGAGAGGTTGCCGTTTTCCACGTGATGGACCATAGTCAGGAGAAGCGGAAGGTGGGTGCAGTGGGAAGGGTGGGGAGTAAGATGCATGGCCCTGCAGACCCGCCTGCCCTCAGCCTGCGTGTGAGGGTGCTGCTCCAGGTGCTGCAGGAGCCTGTCTGCCCACAGGGAGCAGCTGTGGCCGGGACCCTGTTCTGCAGGAGCTCGTCAATTAAACAGCTTCAGCACCTGCCGTCACACCTTTTCTGATCAGTGTTCGGAGAGGAAAGTGTGAAGAGGTTTCGGTAAAAAGGAGGTTGAGCTGCTCTGTGCAGCTGGTGTCTGTGACTGCCACGCTCTCATTTTAATACGTTGCAGCTTTTCAAGTGCCGAGAGAAGGTGGAGAAGGCCCTGAGCGCCGGGGACCCCTCCAAGTGCGGGTACATCTCCCTGAACTACCTCAAGATCGTCCTGGACTCCTTCGTGTACCGGTTGCCGCGAAGGATCTTCTTCCCGCTGATGAAAAGGTAAGAGTCCCACTGCTTCGTGGACATCTTCTCCCCACGTCAGCCGTGAGGGGAGGAGCCGCCCCGGTGTTTTCTATTAAATGCTTCGTGCTTTTCGCCGCTGGAAAGCTCAAACGCGTGTGGAAGCAAAGAGACTGAAAGGATCAGTGCGTGCAGGTCCCCATGCCCTCAGTCCCAGGTGTTTTTGAAACAAACACCAGACATTTCACTGGCAAGATCTCCAAACTATGAGAACCCTTCAGAAACCTGTGAAAACACGTTTTCACACCTCAAAGGATTACTGATGCTGGTAACGGTCCAGTCAGGGCTCAGATGTGACCAGTTGTCTCCCATTTTCTTTTCTGATGTGGATTGGATCCAAATCGGGCCGCGCACGTCAGCGGGTGGGTTTGCCACCGTCCTCTGTAATCGCCGGCCCCTCCCTGCCTGCTCATCATCCCCGTGAGGCGCGTGTAGGGGTCACGCTGTTTATTATGAGGAGTTTCTCACGCCTCGAATCTGACAGTGGCGCCCACAGTGACACTCGGTGTACCCTTCCCCGCACCCCCCCCCCCCGCCCACCCGGAACTGACAGGTCTGTAGACTCACATCCAGTTTGGAGGCAGGAATTCTTCATAACAGACTGCTCGTCTCTCCAGCGATGCGCGCAGCTAGGGGACCGGACTAGCGTGCCCTCTGTCCGGAGTGTGCCGAGCGGTGATGTCCCAGTGGGTCACCCCTGCTTTTCTTGGTGGGGCTGCTTCCCCTCCCCAGGGACTTGGCGACAATGAGGCCCCATCAGCCTAGAAAGGCAGGAGACCCTGGGCTTCCTAAACTCTCCTGGAGCAGTGAGCCATCTGTCTTGAATACAGTACCGACCCATTTCGATGTGTTGCAGTTGTCATTTCATTGATACTCAGTCTGTTCCATCGTGGGGAGTGGGGGGGGGTTCTCCTCTGCCCCGAGGTGGCCTCTGCCACCCTCAGAGTCTGTGTCACTCTCTTGCTTTCCGGCTGACACATGCTCCGGCTCCTCGGGTCACCTCTTGGCCCCGTCCTGGAATCGGCCATTTCTCCAGGATCCGTTTCCTTCCCGTTGGGAGTGGTATGTGGAGACCGAACTCTGGGTGAGGAGCTCAGAGAACCTTCTGCAGGGGAGGTAGGGTGGAGGCTAATGGGAAGATTGTCTTCTGGAGCTCTGGTCACTGCTGGCACTCGGGTGACCTCGAAAGGAAAGGCCTAGGAGAAGGAAGAGAAGGAGGGGTGCTAAGCTAGGCCAGTGGGTCATTTCCCACTGCACCCCCTTTCCTTCTCCGCACCTTGTATATGCAGTCGCCACGTACGGCCACCGGCTCCCACAGTGAAGGGCGCGGTGTGGCCCTGGGAGCGAGTGCGCCCAGGGGCCAGCAAGCAGCTGTGTGTCCCACCTGTGCACGGTGGCATTCTGCATGATTACCTTCTTGGATAACTGAAAGTTATACAGACGTTTCTTTTTAGCTCATTTTCAAAATTATACAAGTAGTAATATAATGGCAGCAAGAAAAATCAAAACCAGGAAGTCACCACCCACCTCACGTAGCAAATTTACTGTTTTCATTTCCCACACTCTCTTCTGCTTTGTATCTATAACTTTTACATATTTGTAATCTGCGTGTGTCTCCAGTTTTATATTGTGCTTTTTAAAATAGGAATGCATATTACAGACATTCTTCATACTGCCGTTGTGGTCTTCCGAGTTGTAAGTGTAATGGATATTGAGAGCTTCTCTCTGCCAGACATTGTGGGGGGTGCTAAGAAGGTAGAAATCAGCATGGCCAACCAGGGTGGTGGTGGCGGTGAAGACGGTGACAGGTGCAGGGAGTGAGCATAGTAGGAGGCCACTGCAGACAGCGCTGTGCTTCTGGGATAGCCTGTTCCAGTCAGCAACCCGGGGTTTCCTGAGTCATGCCCTTTCCCGCATTCACCCAGAGGTCCTGGTGGAACAGGGCACAAGCGACAATGGCAAGGCGAATGCCCAGTGGCTTAATACTATGAGTTGTAAATTAGGTGTGTCCCCTGGTGCATGTATGTGGAAGTAAAGACTTGTCATATCCTCCTGGTCAATGATCCCTTTAGAAGTATATAGATACCTTTTAATCACTCTGACTCATAATCTACCTTATCTGGTTTTAAAATAATATATTCTTACTAGGGGCCCAGTGCACAAAATTTGTGGCCTTGGGGGGTTTCCTCAGACCAGCCTGCGCCCTCTCGCAGTCTGGAAGCCCTTGAGGGATGTCCGACTGCCAGGCCTAAGCCGGCAGTCGGACATCTGCGCTGCCGTGGAGGCAGGAAAGGCTGCCGCCACTGCCACTGCACTCGCCTGCTGTGAGCCCAGCTCAGAGCTTCTGGCTGAGCGGTGCTCCCCCTGTGGGAGCACACTGACCACCAGGGGGCAGCTCCTGCATTGAGCATCTGCCCCCTGGTGGTCAGTGCATGTCATAGTGGCCGGTTGTTCCGCCATTCTGTTGATTTGCATATTAGCTTTTTATCATATAGGATTGATTTTAGGGAGAGGAAAGGAGAAGGAGAGGAAGAGAAAAAAACATGGATGAGAGTGAGAAACATCCATCAGTTGCCTCCCATACACACCCCGACTTGGGATCCAACCCACAATCTGGGTATGGGCCCTGACCAGGACTTGCATTGGCAACCTTTTGGTGCCACTCTGGCTGGGCACCCTTAGCTGATATTAAAATACTCATAGCAGTTTTCTTTAGATTAGCACTTGTCAGGTATATCTTTTCCCCAACTTTTACTTTCACTCTTTGTTTGTCATATTCTGTATCTGTTTTTTCAAAATTCCAAAATGAACATCTTTGCCTTTTCAATGGTAAATTTTAGTCTGTTTTCACTTATTGTAATGGCTGTTTTGGATTTTTCCTACCACTTTATTTTGTACTGTCTTATTTACTCAGCTGGTCTTTTACCTCCTTCTCAATCAGGTTTGGTTCTGAGTTTTCCTTATCACTCTTTTTTCTCTCCACAATCTAGAGAATTAAATATTTTCTTTCTATTCTTGTGGAGATTACCCTTAAATTTGTAACATGTGCTCTAAACTTATAAAGCCCAAAGCTAACCCATATATTTCTGCTGTTGTGAATGAAACATGCACCTTTAACTTCCATGTTACCATCACCTGTTGCTTTGATCCCTCCTTGTTTTGACAGCACCAGAATTATTATTATTATTATTATTATTATTATTATTTAACTAGAGGCCCAGCACACGAAATCATGCACAGGTAAGGTCCCTAGGCCTAGCCTGCGATCAGGGCCATCTTCCACCCGTTCGCCAGTCCCCAATCCCGCCTGCTGCCGACACCCAGCCTGGTTCCCCGTTCGCCATCTATCAGAGCCTGCAGGCTTGTGGGAGGGACCAAGAGGTCTGCCTTCTGCCTGCTCATCAGTCCCCAGTCCCCCAAGGTTCCCCGTTGGCCATTCAGTGATAGGAGCTTGTGGGCTAGGGGGAGGGATCGAGAAGCGGTCAATGCACCACATAGTGACTGGTTGATCAGTCGTTCTGGTCGTTACACTGTTATGGTCGCTGGTCTTTTATTATGTAGGATAGGATGTGGTCTATACTTGTCTGGATTTTCTCATGTTTACCAGCATGTTTCCTCATCACTGCTTCCTCAGTCTCACTCTTTCCTTCTGAATTCCATTTCCTGAAGTATGTCCTTTAGTTGTCCTTACAGAAGGTCCTGTGAAGGATGAGTTCAATCTTTGTTTTCAAAAAGTGTCTGTTTCCCCAACTGATTAACGAATATTGAACAGGGAACGGAACACATGTTTTGAGAGTTATTCCTTGCAGGACCTAGAGGGCATTGCTCCTGGTCTTCTGGTTGGTTCCCTGCTTGCTGTTTGCCTCAGCTGCATGATAAGCTCATTGGGTTAAAGTTCACATCCTATATAATAAAAACCTAATATGCTAAGTGTCCAGTGATCCATTCAACCAATCAAAGTGTAATATGCTAATGATATGCTAAGGTCATTCAACTGCTCGCTATGATGTGCACTGACCACCAGAGGGCAGATGCTCTGACTGGTAGGTTAGCTTGTTACTGGGTTCCGGCTGATCAGGACTGAGAGAGATGGGCCAGACACGCCCTGGAGCCCTCCCCCAATCCCTCTCAGGCTGGCCAACCTCCTGCGTTCCTCCCCGGCCCCGATTATCCACCTGTGGGGTCCCTCGGCCTGGCCTGCGCTCTCGCAATCTGGGTTGAGGGTCCCCCTCCCCGCAGTGCATGATTTCGTGCACTGGGCCCCTAGTTTTAATATAATCACAGACATGAATCTTCTTTTGCAATGTCTTCTGCGGCTTAAAAGAAACGTTTTCCACACTGCTTGTGTTTTGTTGTTGTTTTTATTCCTTGAAAACAAAACAAAACAAATTAAATTATTTTTCCAAAGAGGTAATCTACTTCACCATCGCCACTTTGTAGCACTAACCAGCTGGTCTCCTAAGAGAGAATCTGCCGGGTTCTGCGCTAAAGAATTGGCCCAGGAGAAGGAGCTCCAGGTGAGACCAGTGTCAGCCGTGAGCGGCGCAGGTGGCCCTGCCCCGGGCGCTCCTCTCTTCTTTGGTCCGTAGGGATGGGGAGAGATGGGAGGAGAGTAGGGCCAGGCGGGCGTGACCTCCGAGGGGCACGTGCAGGAGGCTGTGGGTGGGGGAATCCCTCTGCACCCTGAGTACAGGGCTTCTACGCATCTGTGCGCACGCCTGGGAGATGGGGTGGGTCCCGTGCCGGACGCGCTATACAGCAGGCGTTGCCATAAAGCAGGTCGGGATCTTTGCGCTTTCAGTTAGTAAAAACGCAATGTCTGCGAAGCTCAGGAAAGTGAGGTATCTCTGCAGATAAGTTAAAACTCGTGAAACTGTACATGGAAAGCAAATGTCCATTTTATTGCACTTTCATTGAAGAAGTGAAATTTAAAAACTCATGCTTTTAGAGCCAGTAACACAGGAAATAATAAAGAAGGCAGCAAAATAAAATCTAATCTCTCATGCCTAACAAAACGACGTGAGTTCTTCTTATATCCAATTTAAGAATGGGTAACAAGAAAAAATAGGCATCTTTTTAAGTTGTTCTTTTAACTACTCAGGGTATAGAGCTAAATTTAAAACACTAACAGCTTGGTAATGAGGCATGAAATCTTTACCCAGATCATGGTTCAGAGACTTTAAAAGCTGTTTCCCGCGTATTTTTAATGGAGCAGGAGACTGTGCTAGAACAGCGAACGCGGCCTGTGTTACCACCGCGCTGTGCTTTTCGGAGCCGCCCAGCTTTCACACCAGGTGGACCTGTTAATGGCGGGCCCGGCCCAGCTCGTTGCAGGCAGGAGAGCGGGTGCCAGGACGAGCGGGAGGACGGGCTAAACCTGCTGGGACTCGCGTTCCCTGGAGGCTCCGTCCATCCACGCACGAGCGGGCCTCCCCCAGAACCGCTCCTGCAGAGAACGCCCTGCTCGCTGCTGCCCTGTGGGGCCTGGCCGAGCTGCACAACGGAGAACAGCCGTTGAGCCCAGATGGTGGGAAGCGGGACAGCATCGCCCGGGGACGTATCTCCGTTACTGCCCGAAGCGTCACGCTCGGTGTCCATGGCCTCTCCCACGCCTTTCAGGGGACGGCGGAGCCAGGCGTGAGGCGACATCAGTGGCCCAGGACCAGGTCTGGGCAGGGTGTGACTTCAGGGGCGCCCGAGGGAGCGTGGGGTGAGGGAGCTGGTCCCTGCCCTGCTGTGATCTCCGATCCGGGCTCACAGGGGCCGGGTCTGGGCACCCAGCAGCTGCTTGTGAGCTGTTGCAGGATCTTTTCCCCAAGAAGCGTGGATTAAGTGGGGTCATTGGTGGGGTGGACATGATCTCTGTGGCCTGAAGGGGCCGGAGAAAGGGGGTCACTGAGCGAGAACCAAGGCGGACCAAGAGGGCCCACAAGCAGGGAAGCCTTCGGGAGAAGCATGAATAGCAGTGTATCAAACTACTGCTGTGATCCACCTGTTGGATTTTTTTTTTAGAAGTTTACAATTTATATATATACTAGGGGCCTGGTGCACAAAAATTTGTGCACTCGGGGTGGAGGGAGTCCCTCAGCCCGGCCTGTGCCCTCTCACAGTCTGGGTCCCCTCAGTGGATGTCCTATGATGGCCCCAGTCTGCCAGGCACCTTCTGTGTGTGTGTGTGTGTGTGTGTGTGTGTG
>PVJC01055189.1:0-10260 GCA_004026665.1 Murina feae
CGGGGTCCTGCTTGGCAGCTCCCCAGACCCCTTGGCAGCACCAGGAAGTGGGAAAGGAAGGCAGCAGGGGACGGGTGAGTGGGAAAGTGTTGGCGGCCTGCTTGGTGGCTTCCCAGGTCCCTTCCGGGGATCAGGGAGCAGGAAAAGGCTGGCCTGACCATGAGGCGGGGTTTTTCCTGCTTTCTGGTGGCTGGAGGAAGATGGGCAGTAGGCAAGCTTGGGAGGCAGGCAGCACCTAGCCCTGGCCACAGCTCAAAAAAGAGAACAACATGCAGGGGAGGGCAAGAGTCTGAGAGATCAACATAGAGGGGGTGCCTGCTCCAAGCCTCCACAGTGTGCCTGGTGGCAGGTCCCCAGCAGGGAGACACACACAGGAGGACTGCTCCAAGCTTCAGATGCAGCTGGGGGCAGGTCCCCAGTGGCCACACACACACACACACACAAAAGGCGCCTGGCAGACTGGGGCCATCATACGACATCCACTGAGGAGTCCCAGACTGTGAGAGGGCACAGGCCGGGTTGAGGGACTCCCTCCACCCCGAGTGCACAAATTTTTGTGCACCGGGCCCCTAGTAACAATATAACTAACTATAATTATAAAAATATATACATATACATGTATAAATATAAATGTTTAAATATCTAATCCAATAAAGAGTAATATGCAAATTAACCATCACTCCAAGACACCTAAGCCACTCCCACTAGCCAACCCATGCCCACCAGCCAATCAGAGTGACTATATGCTAATTAACCCAGCCAAGATGGCTGTTAATTTGTATACACAGGGGTGGAGTGAAGACTGAAAACAGCCTAGAAGGGAGCCAAGTGGCAGAAAAGGGAGGAAGCGAGGCAGCAGAGAAGGGAATGAAGCCTGCTTCAGCAGGCTTCTCTCCCTTCTCTGCTTCGCTCCGGCTCAGGAAGCCCTATTCTTGCAGGAATGGGCTGAGGAAGCCCTATTCTTGCAGGAATCTTTCTGCAATGGGCTTCTAGTAAAATATATAAATATAAATAATATAAACTTAATTATAAATAAATGTATATTCTATTATGCTCGGGCACTGAGCTTTGAATATATTGTGCGCAGGTAAAAATGAAAAAGGATGAAGTATAATTCCCAGTTTTCTGGATTAAGCAATATGGTGATTATTTGTACTATATATTAAATTACTTATTTTTTTATTGTTATACCTCGAATGTGTAGGAGTGATAGCTAGGGAAATTCTTTCTTGGGTCTCTCATATGTTTTTAGTCAGTTGGCAACTGAGATTAGAGTCACCGGAAGTGTTCTTATCTTTGGCACTTGGATTAAGATGGCCAAATTAATGGGAGTCTAGGGTAGCATTTCTACATGGGTAGCTTGAGCTTTATCATCGTATGACAGTGTCAAGGTATTCAGTTTTCTAAATCCATCGACTATTACCAGTTTTGTACCAAAAACTTTATATTTTATGTATCCCCATAAAAAATGGTCCTTTAGGATAAATTTTCTTTGTTCAAAGCTTAGTTTGTCTTCACCCATTTTTTCAAATCAGTTAAACCTGAAAAGGAGTGAACATTAAGTGAGTGATCAGCTGTTACAGCGTGTATACATCTTTGGGGGACCCCTTATAGGATAGCCTAGTTTAAAAAACAGGGACTATGTATCATAAAAAAATAAAATACCTCATTTCTCATTTACAAGGAGGTCTTTAATAGGACCAATTGTTGAATGATGAAATACAGGACTAGCATTATCAGAGATTCCATGCTGCTAAGAATAACAGATTGCCCTAAACTGAGCCATAGACCCTTTCCCTTAGAAATAATGTGGCCTCAAATACCAAGTAAATCTTCATCCAGTATTTTCATCCATGTCTTTTAAAGTTTATATACTTAAGATAATAAAGGCTGGTAAAAAACTGTTACAGACATGGGTGAAAATATGAAATATGTGAATGTCTATTTATAATATTTAATTTATTAGTATAGTCATGTATGCATATTAAAATTACATATTATATAATGTATTAACTAGTAAATAGTTTTCATTCACATTTTATCAGAAATATTATTTGATTTTTACATGCATCTTCAACATTAGTATATAGTCACTTTTTTAGTCATCTAACAAATTTCCAGAGTATAACATATTCTCTGCTACCTAAATTGTTTGAGATAATAGCTTTTATTGTTTTCCTCCCACTAACAAAACGTTGTTCTAACTGAGAAGTAACTGTTTTCTTCATGGTATATTTTTGTTGCTATTTATCTTCTTAATTTGGGGGTATGGCCTCTTAATTTTTTCAAAGTCATAACTAATATATTGCTATTTATAGTATTCTTTCAAATTTTCTAAAATGTAAGTTTTCATTTGCAATTGTAAGTTTATATCCCTAGGAATAATTATCAAGTTTGTGTTAACTTATGTTTCTTTTTAAAATCAATCCCCTGCAGAACTCTAGAGACATCCCAAATTAGCCTTGTTTAATATATATAAATATATATATATATATATATATATATATATATATATATATAAAGTTTACTCAATAGTAGCTATTTATTTAAGTAATTAAAACAACACTCTTTGAATAAGCAAATTCATAAAGACTTGCAAAGTTATAACATAATTTTGTATCAGTCGATTGTTATTAGGTTTTGCTTCAGTAACAAACATTATAATCCCAATGATTTACAACAGGATTTATTTCTTATTTGCATTATATGTCAGTACTGTGCTGTTCTGTGCTATGTACTGGTACCTTCATTATTCTCAGATTCAAGGAGGAGGATTAGGCTCTACCAAGGACGTGCATCCCCATGGATACATTGTTTAGTAACACAGAACTTTTGCTTAGATGTTTTGCAACCACATCTACTCACATTCTATTGACCAAACCAAATCAGATGGCTATGATCAGCATCATTGATATGGGGAAGAATGGTCATCCCATAGAGAAGCACTGCAAGTTATGGAAAATATATAATCCTCTTCCGGGGTGGGGGTGGGAGGGTGGGGGACAGTAGGTATCTGGGAACAAGAACAAAATCTCACACAACTTTTTCTGAGAAAAAAAATGTTGAGGAGCAACCTTGTCTTGTATTCATGCATTTATGGGGCATTTTAATGCCTGCTTTTAGTTACACCAAGATCCATTGGAAACACTTAACTGTGCTCAGTGACCATCTACCCAGTCCAGACATATTGGGATTACTTAAATTTTTACTCAAAGTTGGATCCTCTTTCTTAACTTTGCTGGAGGTTGTAGAGTGTGTTGATGAGGGAATGGTGGCTTAATTCACTCAGATATAAATGCAAACACTATCATGTAATTCCTATGTCTTAAATTTATTTTTCCACTCCCAAAATGCCATTCTGGAATGAATCCTATGCTTACCAATGTTAGAAATTAATTACATTTATTGTCTTTGGGGAGTTTAGTTGCAATTCTGCCAGAGTAAAAGATTGCAAAATCTGCTCTTGAGACATGTTTTAACTATTTTCTTATGATTAATTCTATCTAGACCCCGTAAAATTTATTATTTAATCATAACAATCATGCAAAACAATATAATTTCTTAGGTTCTTGTCATCAATCTTTTATAGAACTTTAAATTAGAAAACATAAAAAGACATAGAATTTAAGTGGGGTTTTACAGCTTTTATTCTTCATTAACACAACACCCAAAGTGTAGCTCATGTGTAATATGGTGATTAAAAATACTGGTTTGGTTTCATGCAATCTGGTTTGGGATCACTAAACAGGTGATATTGGGTCATCCATTTAATTCTCTATGCCTCAGTATTATCCTGGCAAACATAATTAGTTTCTACTTCATTCATTTATTATTAGGGTTAAAAGAGTTTAGGCATATATAAAGTCAGGCCTATGACAGAATAAATATATAATAACTGATAGCAATTTTTGTAATTACAATTATCTAATCTAATAAAAGAGTAATATGCAAATTAACCATCACTCCAAGACACCTAATCCATGCCCATCAGCCAAGCCACACCCACCAGACAATCAGAGCAGCTGTATGCAAAATTAACCCAGCCAAGATGGCAGCTGGCAGCCAGGGAGCTAGAGCAAACAGGAGGCTTCCATTGCCCCAGGAGTAAACTGTCTGCCTAGGCTGGCTGGGTCTCTGCTCAAGGAAACAATGTTTCAATTATAGAAGCCATGGAGCTGAAGCAAACAGGAGGCTTTGTGCTTGCCTAGGCCTCTGCTCAAAGTAACGAAGTTTCAATTATAGAAGATAAATAAACCCCAGAAACCTGATTCCAGTGAGCCTCACTTAGATGTTGGGTCAATAGTAGCTGTGGGCAGCCTGAAAATGGCCCTCATCCCCTCACCCAGACTGGCCACACCCCCATGGGGTGAGGGTCCTCACTGGGTGCTTGGCCAGCCTGCAAATAGCCATCAGCCCCTCACCCAGGCTGGCCAGGCATGCCAGCAGGTGGATATCCTCTGAGGGGTCCCAGACTGAGAGAGGGCACAGGCTGGGCTGAGGGACCCCCCCCCCCCCACCGAGTGCACAAATTTTTGTGCACTGAGCCTCTAGTTATCAATAAGTTCTGAATGATTTTGATGTGAGAATTAAGTGAGTTAATATTATGTGTAAATAACTCAAAGCAACATCTTGTGCACAAAATAAGTACAAAATATCTAATCTAATAAAAGAGTAATATGCAAATTAACCATCACTCCAAGACACATTTTTGTGCACTGGGCCCTGAGTAATATATTATCATGTATGATCAGCATCAAGTGTATACTCCTCTTTTCTGGAACATTCTACATTATGGGGGACTGAAGATGTTTGGGAAAAGATCCAATCACCATCACATTTTTTTTCTCTAAAATATAAAGACATAAAATATTGACATACTCATGTTTGTTTTCTCATATCTCTCTCATCATTTTCCCTTTGTTCTTTTTTTAAGTACTTCTTAGACTGGTATTGTGGGAATAAGATTATTCATGTATTTATTTTAGAATATGATAATATTGGGTCAAATTCCAACTCTGCTACTTAATACTTCCAACACCTTGAAAAGTTATTTAACTTCTTGTGGCCTTAATTTGCTCATATTTAAAATACAAGTATTATTTATTTCACAGGAGTTATCACATGGTTCAAGAGATATTTATGAATAGAATTAAATGAAACAACCATCTCTTAAATACTACTTGAGAAGCTGTGCCAATGCATATTCACAAATATTATTAATTTTAAAATAATAACAGGCTACAAAATTTTACTCAATAGTAAATACTCCTAATTCCTAAAGTTTGGAAACTAAAAGTGGCACATTGTATACTAGTATTTAAGAGATGGTATAGATCTTGCTACTTTTCAGGCTAACTTAGTTCATAAATGAAAAATATAGATTGCATTTAAGAATATGCTTCCCAAAACTTTTCCCCAATATGCTTATTCTTCAAGATACTTTATGGAAAATGATGCTCTGGTCATTTAAGTTTGAGGAACAGTGTATATTATATACACTTTATCACCATTCCAAATAGTATGTTAAAGGCTTTGAGAAATCCTGCCAAAGAAATATGTTACATGTAGGAAAATTCAGCTAATAAGCTTCATTATGCTGAAAGGTATCCTTTCAGAAGAGGAAGAAGAAGAAAAAGGTAAAGATAAAAATTATGAATAACAAATACATATCTATCAACAAGTGAATCTAAAATCAAGTGACTATATAATCTGATGAACAGAATAAACTGGTGAATATAATAGAATCAGGAGCATAGAAAGGGAGTGGACTAACAATTCTCAGGAGGGAAAGGGTGTGGGGGGTGGTAGGAAGAGACTGGACAAAAATCGTACACCTATGGATGAGGACAGTGGCGGGGGGGGGTGGGAAGTAACGGCAGAGAGTGGGATGGGAACCAGATGGAGGTGAGCTATAGGGTGGAAATGAGGAACAACTGTAATAATCTGAATAATAAAGATGTAATTTTAAAAAAGCTTCATTATGACGTACAGGCATTTTACATGTAACATTCTGGAGTTTTAAAAACACAGTTCGACACATGCTATGCTTTCAGTGTCTAAATTGAAGTCATTAGTGTGCTCTGAAAGAGAGGTGAGGCTGGAAAATACAAGGAGGTGGAAAATATCACTCCTTACCCAGAGAAATGGCACAGGAAAATTCGTTTTAAGGTAGTAAAAATTATTCCAAAAGGATGTGAGAATATGCTAAATAAGGCAGAGTATTTAGCTTGTCATTGAAAAACAGCCTTGGCCAAAATAATTGGACACATGGGAAATGAGCACTGTGTCTTAACTCCTTTTAAAAAGTGAATTTCAAAATTGCACCAATAGGTTTCTGTGCTGGCTACAATGAAGAGGCCTGCAGCAGGCCAATTATCCTGTCAAAATCAGCCAGATAGGCTAGATGAAATTTAAAAGAAATCTGTTCAAAGACCTCAGCATGTTTCTGGGGCAGCTGGGACTTGAGGGACTAGAACCTGGAGAGAAGAAAATGTCATCAAAGGGAGCCTGACTTCCTGGGTGTTGCACTTTTTCTCCAGGCATTTTTCCATTCTTGGCATGAGAAACAGAGCTGATAAGCCAGGCAGAAAACAGCTATTAAGATATAAAGAAGCTATCAGAGCTTTAGAAGGCTGAGAAGCAAATATTAGAGTTCCAGGTTGCCAAGGCAGGCAGCACTGAGGGATCCAGGTCACAGAAGGAGGGAGACACAAAGAAATGAGGCTAACACTAGGCACATGTTTTCCCATCAAGACATTTGCTTGTAGAGCTTTACAGAGCAAGAGGAAGTGAAACCAAGAAGGGGCTGAATATCAGAGCAGAGATTCTCATTGTCTTTTAGTCCTAAGGAGACAATAGTGAAGTTCAGGATCCATAAGGAAGGAGAACGCTGGACAAAAAATGCAGGCTCTTGGTTTTAATCTCTGCAGGGCTGTCCCTGAGAAACTCCATTGAATCAGTGTAACAAGTCATACAAATGCTGTAAAGTAGCCTCAAGTTTCTGACTACATCAAAGTTGTCTATCCCTTGGCTGCCTGCCAGAGAATGGGATGAATCCCCTTTGGAGAAAAATGTCATCTTGGGGCACTATAATTTTTTATATATATATATACACACTAGAGGCCCGGTGCACAAAATTCATGTGAGCAGGGGCTGTATCCCTCAGCCTGTCCTGCACCCTGGGACATCCCTCTCACAATCTGGAACCACTAGCCTGCCTGGCTGCCTGATCATCCCTAACCTCCTCTGACTGCCTGCCTTATCGCCCCTAACCACCACTGCCTGCCAGCCTGCTCACCCCCTAACCACTCCCCTGCTGGCCTGATTGCCCTCAACTGCCCTTCCCTGCTTGCCTGATCACCCCCTAATTGCTTGCTCCCCCACACTGTCCTGATTGCCCCCTAATTGCTTGCTCTCTCTTGTTGGCCTGATCTCACCCCTAACTGCTTGCTCCTCACTGGTCTGATCACCCTTAACTGTTTGCTCCCCAGCTGACCTGATCACCCCTAACCACCCCTGCCTCAGCCCCTGCCACCATGGCTTTGTCTGGAAAAAGTCATACATCCGGAAGATGTCCAATGGACCCTGTCTAATTAGCATATTACCCTTTGATTAGTATAGACATCATTGAACATTGAATTAAAATTCATTACCAAAAATAACACAGAGGGCAGGGACAAACAAACAACAGAAATAGAACTATAGATGACCCAGATTATTAGATAAAGGCATAAAATGTGATTATTATGTTTCAATAACAGATGATGAAAATGGAGACTTTCTCCTGAGAACTAAAATATATAAGAACTAGGGCCCCAGTATATGAAATCACATGAGACTCAGATCCAGTGTGCTGTGGGATGCAGTGTCAAGTCCCTGCCCACCCACGCACACCTTGCCACGCATGCAGCCTCCTGGTGACCAGTTTTTGGTCATTACGGCGCTAGGGCCACTGGGTTTTTATAATATAGATGGGAAGAAAATTGATTCCAGAACTAAAAAACCACCACAATAACTTAAATTAAGAACTCAAAAGATGGGTTTAATAATAGGTTGGATTCAGCTGAATAAAGCATTCATGAGCCAGAAGATGACAGTTGAAAATATTCCTTTGAAGCCCTGAGGAGGATAGTCACATGTTATAAAGATTATCTGAGAGGCCCAGGCCAGTGTGGTTCAATTGTTCCGGTGTCATCTTATGCACCAAAAGGTTCTGGGTTTGATTCCCAGTTGGGGCACATTCTCCACCATCCATAGGGGATGTGAGGGAAGAAGCCAAACAATGTTTCATTCTCACATAGATGTTTTGCTCTCTCCTCCCTTCTTCTCTTTCTAAAAATCAATAAAAATATTTAAAAAATAATTTAAAAATGTGCTGAGAGGAGAAACTAAGGCCCCTGAGCTTTAAACATTGCTTTAAAAGCTGGGTAATGCTGAAAGTCTTTAAATGCAACTTGAAGGCATTTACTTTCCAGAGAACACCTTATTGCCTGTATTGTATTCTTTTTAGTTGTTATGCAAGTTTGTTTGTCTCTACTTTTGCCTAAATTTTCTGCCTTTGGAGCTGCAAATAGTTTGGGGTTGAAAATAAAGCCCCCTTCCAAAGCATTCAAAATTGCCAGCAGTCTTGCAAAAAATAAAAAATAAAAAAATAAACATGGTCAGACAAAGATGGGTTACAATCCTATATAATAAAAGAGTAATATGCAAATTAACTCTAACAGCAGAATGACTGGGAATGAGTGATCACTATTACACACACTGACCAGCAGGGTGCGGACGCTCAATGTAGGAGCTGCCCCCGGTGGTCAGTGCACTCCCACAGGGAGAGCTCTGCTCAGCCACATGCCAGGCTGCCAGCTGCCAGTACAGTAGTGGTGGTGGGAACCTCTCCTGCCTCCTCAGCAGGCTAAGGATGTCCGACTGCAGCTTAAGCCTGTTCCCTGCTGGCAAGTGGACATTCCCTGAGGGCTCCTGGGCTGCCAGAGGGATGTCTAACTGCCAGTTTAGGCCTGATCACCCAGGGGAGTGGGCCTAAGCCACAGGTGGTCATTCCCCAAGGGGTCCCATACTGCGAGAGGGCATAGGCTAGGTTGAGGGGACCCCCCCCCAGTGCACAAATTTTTGCTAGTTGATTATAAAGCTATACCACTACTTCTTAACACTGGGAGAGAACTAGTGGGAAGTGAGGTTAACTCACATATGTATTACATTTTGTAATGCTTTTTATTAAATTCCAGGAATGAGAATAATGAGTGTCACTCTTGCTTTTTCAAAATTATTATTGACTTAAGTAAATCTAACCTCTGTTATAGTAGGAATTATAGTAGAAGTCAATATAAATTACTCCCAATTATTAACTTTATTTCTACAGTGAAAATATTATAAACTTAATGGCCTAACATAGGTCCTCATCTAAGACTCTGTGTAAGTTTTTTCTTCCCCTTCACTCTGTATCTTCTAAAGCAATGAAATGGGTAAATAATAAGATTTAGTACATTTCTTATATCCTTGGCAAATTGATGTTTAAAATAGTCCAGAAATCACACTTGTTTCTTTCTAAGCAATTAAAATTCTTTCATAAAGTTGTGTTATAGAGTGTCATTCAGGAAGAGTGGAGAATAAATAGGACCAAGAGATTTATTGAGGTGTTCTCATTAAATTAATTATCTAATTCCAAGGTTTAGATAGGATATATATATATATAATTTTTTTTCTTGAAGAAAACAAAAAGGCTGACTTGTTATTAATTACTGAGAGTTTGGCTATAAGATGAATTCATAGACAGGTAAAAGATCCCAATAGAATATTTGCTTCAAATCAAATAATCAAGAGGAGTGGCCCTGGCCAGTGTGGCTCAGTTGGTTGGGCACTGAAAGGTTGCCAGCTCTAGCCAGTGTGGCTCAGTGAATAGAGGTGGACCTGTGGACTGAAGGGTCCCAGGTTCAATTCTGGTCAAGGGCACATGCCTTGGTTGCAGGCTTGATCCTCCACTCTGATTGGGTGCACATGGGAGGCAACCAATCCATGTGTCTCTCTCACATTGATGTTTCTCTGTCTCTCCCTCTCCTTTTACTCTCTCTAAAAATCAATGGAAAAATATCCTCAGGTGAGGATTAACAAACTGGAGGAAGGAAGGAAGGAAGAAAGGGAGGGAGGGAGGGAGGGAGGGGGGGAGGAAGGAAGGAAGGAAGGAAGGAAGGAAGGAAGGAAGGAAGGAAGGAAGGAAGGAAGGAAGGAAGGAAGGAAGGAAGGAAGGAA
>PVJC01055190.1:0-10272 GCA_004026665.1 Murina feae
ACGTGGGATGCTCACTCCCAGCTCCAGGGATGGGAAGCAGACAGGACAGTGGGAAGACTGGGCCCAGGGTAAGCCAAAGGCTGAGGCATCAGGCTGGGGGAGAGGTGGGGCAGATGGGGGACGACGACCCATGAAAGCCCTTAGTCCATGGTTGGAAATTATTTTTAGAGTCTGGCTGACTCCTCCCCCCCAGCTGCCACCTCCCCCCCCTACACCCCCCACATTCCAGGGGCTCGGCTTGCACCAAGTCAGCAGCCTGGAGACAGGTGGGCCAGGGAGGACACGTACCCAGGCCTCAGGGCTCAAGGGCTTCCAGGCCAGAAACCCCCCTTCAGAGGGTGCACCCACCCCATCCCTGCTAGGGACGTGCCAGGGGAAGGGCTGAGGCAAGGCGGGTGAGCCCAAGAGACAGAGCAAAAATAGCCTGGCCACACACACACACACACACACACACACATGCACATCACCATAAACAGTCCCTCTAGCACCTCCAAGCCCAGGGACACACCCAGGACACAGGCCTCCGCGCAGGAGCCACAGACAGGCAGGCAGGTTGCACTGTTGTGAGGTCCAACAGGGACCCACATGGTCACACATGCGGGGACCCTGACAGGTGGCGCCCAGACCCTCCCACCGCGTGTGGCGCCCAGTTCTGGTGACAAACCCGACCCACAGCCCAGGCCCACAGCCCCTCGCAGGGGGGCAGCTGGCAGCTGGCAGTCTCCTTTGCTCTCCAGGGTCCCTCCCCAGGAGCCTGTGCCACGGAGACCACCAGTCACAGGCGGGGCTGGAGGCTCACAGACACCAGGCCAACCTTCCCCCACGCTGCCCGGAGGCCTGCAGGAGGGTGTGGGGCACACGCCGTGCAAGGCCCCTCCGCAGCGGGGCTGGCCTCCCACACCCCGGCTGGCTGCCCCAGACCCCACCCTGGCTCCCAGGCGGGCGGTACCTGTCTGGGCTGCGCTGAAAGGGCTGTCTGTGTCCTGGACGCGACACTGACCCGAAGGAGGCGCCTGCAGCCCTGGCCTTATATAGGTGCGGCCGGGGCTGTGCCATTGGCTGGGAGGGGCTGGAGGGCAGCTGAGCCTCTCACCTCGCTGCCCGGGCACCGTGCCCACCCTGGACCCAGGCAGGCCCTGCGCCCAGCCCCAGGCCTTCTATGGCCCTCCCCGGGGCAGCGCCTCCCGCTGATCCCCTGACCAAGTGCTGAGTCGGGCTGGCGCGCGCGGCTGGCCCCCCGCCAGGGACACAGGAACTGTCCCGGGCACGTACAGGCCCCCTCCCTGCCCCCCTCCCTCCCGCGCAGGCCTCGCCCCAGCCCCCAGTGGCCTTGACCTGAGCCCTGCCCTGGGGGAACCTCGCCGTGGCCTCAGGGCGCGCGCGCCCAGTGTCTCCCCGGGAGGAGCCGAGGGCCAGCGGGGCTGTGGCTGTCACCCGGCCACAGGGCGCGGCGGCCACGTGGGAGCTGGGACTGGGCAGCGCAGGGAGCTGGCTGACTCCTCCCCCCGGGGTGTGGGCGGGGGAAACTGAGGCTGAGCTGAGATGCAGACTCGAGGCCGGGGTGGAGGCGGGCGGTTTCCGCTGCGGGGCGCACGGGCAGGGCCTCGCCGACGGGGGTATTTTTAGAGCGCGGCGCGCTGCCGGCTCCGCAGGCCGGGCCTCGGGGCGCTGGGGCGGAGGGGGCGCCGGGCAGGTGGCGGGGGGTGGGGGCGCCACGTGTCCGGGTTAATTATAACCTGGCGGCTCGGGTGTCCAGGGCCTCGCCTCCTTACAAGGGCAGCCGAGGCCGGGGAGGCCGCCCCGGGGAGGATCCGGGCGGAGCAGGCGCTCCGGGCGCCTCTGCTGGGACCCGACCTCGGGGCGGAGGAGACGCGGGGGGACCTGCTTCCTCCGCCTGGGAGGCGCCGAGGTTGCAGGGCGAGCGGGGCGAGCGCAGAGGGCGCCCGGGTGGCAAGGAGGAGACGCGCCCTCCCCTGGGGCCCCTCCCTCAGGGTTCACCCCCGGGGCTCCCAGGCAGGTGGGGGCTGAACGAGGGAGAAGGGCGCTCTCCGCCCTCCCCAGAGCCCTGGTGGGGAGCGGGTTGGCCCAGACCCTGGTCTCTCCGCCCACCTGCCCCTTCCCAGCAGAGTCCGCGTGCAGAGGCGTCCTGCCCGGTTAGGGAAGCCGAGGCGCGGACCAAAAGGATCTGGGCTGGAATCATTATGCATTTACTATATATATGCCATAATATGCTAATAAGACCGGACGTACTGCCGGACAGCCTTCCGGACGAAGCCGGGGCTGCAAGGGAAACCCGGTCCCGGGTGCCAGAGGGAAGCCGGTGCGCAGCAGGGGGAAGGAAGGCCCACTCTTGCACGAAATCCGCGCATCGAGCCTCTAGTGAATATAGATTATCGACTTGGAAGGGAGAGGGAGAGAAGAAACGTCAGGGATGAGGGAGAATCACTGGTGTGCGGCCTCCTGCCCACCCCACGGGGGACCAGCCGGGCCTGTGCCCTGACGGAGGACAGACGTGACCTCCTGGTTCAGCACTGAGCTGCCGCGCAGGGCCGGCCGCGCATTTACCATTTTAACACGCACGCGCTCACGGCCCACACCCTGCCTTAATGGAGGGGACAGCGCAGTGACAGTGAACGCGCATGTTGTCTCGTCGGGGGCACTAGGGCTTTGAAGGAAAGTGATGAGGTCAGGGATGAGCGACGGCCCGGCCGGGAGGGGAGGGGGTGACATGGCGCAGAGACCTGAGCGAGAGGACGGAGCCAACCACGCGGGGAATCTGGAAGGGAAGCGGCAGGTGCAAAGGCCCGGCGGCGGGCGGGCCTGGCGTATTTGAGAGGCCGGGAGGATGTTCCAGGGCCGGCGCAGCTGGGCAGAGGGAAGAGTGGGAGGGAGAACAGGAGGCTGGCGAGGAGCAGGCCTGTGCGCCGAGGGGCTGTGGGGGAGTTTCCATCCCCTGTGAGAGGAATGGGAGCCTCTGAGGGCTGTGAGCAGGGGAGAGATGGGACCCTGCCACGACATGCAACTGGTGGGTGGCACAGCTCAGCCCCCCGGGCCCCTAATAACCCCTTAGACCAGCGGTTCTCAACCTGTGGGTAGTGACCCCTTTGAGGGTCAAACGACCCTTTCGCAGGGGTCGCCTAAATACATCCTGCACATCAGATATTTACATGATGATTCATAACAGTAACAACGTTACAATTATGAAGTAGCAACGAAAATCATTTTATGGTTGGGGGTCATCACAAAATGAGGAACTGTATTGAAGGGTCGCGGCATCAGGAAGGTTGAGAACCACTGCCTTAGAGGGACATTTGACGTTCTTGCTGACCACACAGCTTTGAGGGCCATTTCTATGTTTGGGGAGTTCACCACCCTATGAAGGCCTCCTTTGGAGAAGCCAACAATTTTAGGAACTTGGTTTCCCAGAATCCTCTGCAGTTAGTCCACTCTAGACAGTCAGGCTCAGAGAGGCTAAGTGATTTGCCCAAGGTCACACAGCTGGAAAGGAGCAGAACTGAAAGACAAACTGGCTCAGGGCTGTGGAGACTGGGTTCAGGCTTTGGAGAAAATAGTTTCCAGGCCTCTTGACAACGTCAGACTCCGTGGTCAACCCTGAGTCCCTTTGCAGGTCTTCAGGCCCTGATCATTTGTGCCCACTTCCCCACACCCCCTCTGTCACTCCAGCAGTCTGGCTTCCGGGTCCAAGCACTTTATGTGTATTAATCAGTGTAATTTCCCAACAGTCCTATGAAGTGGGTACTGTAATTTCACAAATCAGGAAAGTGAGGCCCAGAGAGGTCAAGACATTTGCCCAAAGTCACACAGCTGAGGAGTAGACCAGATAGTCCATCCCTGAGTTTGTTATTCATAATCCCTCCAGGTCCTACCTCTTTATGCTGAAGCCCCATTTTACAGAGGAGGGATTCTGAGGCTGAAAAGGGCAAGGAAGTGGCTCAGAGTCACAGCTGGCACACCTGCACACTTCCCTGCACCCCCCAAGGCCCTGGCATTGCAGAGCAACCTGCTTCTGAACCCTCTCTGTTTCCTACCACTTTCTCTGTCCCTATCTCTCCCCTGAGGAAGTGGCTGCCCACTGGGATGCTCTCCTCACCCACCTCCAAAGTTCCTCTCCCGATCCTGGCAGTCTGTGATGCCATCTGGTTCAGGGAAGACAAATGTAAATCAAAGCCAGCCCCAGAGCCAGAGAGTTAGGGACCTGCCCATTAATTTCTTGTTCTTGGAGAGCAAGGCCTGGCCTGCTGCAGCCCTGTTATTACCCGGCTGCCAGGCCCATGTGGGGGTGAGGTGAGGGAAGACAGGCAAATCGGATAGTCTTTCATGACTCCACTCCCACCATCCAAATCAATATTTATCAATTTAGCTATACAGTGTCCTCTAGGTGTTGCTTTAGTTGCATCTCAGGGTTTTTGATTTGGTTGTTTTTCATTCTGTTATTCCAAATTTATTATTTACATCAAAAATGTTATATTTGCAGTGAATGGGTGGTCACATTTATTCATATTTTAGTTTGTTTTTACATATGTATACTTTTTATTGACTTCAGAGAAGAAGGCAGTGGGATAGAGAGATAGAAAACATCAATGATGAGGGAGAATCATTGATTGGCTGCCTCCCATATTTTAGCTTCTTAAAGTTACTTTTTTATTGAGATATAACCATTCACTGAAGTGCCCTAATCTTAAAATCAATGAACCTTTATCTTATATTTTGTTAATCCTCACCACAGGATATTTTTCCATTGATTTTTAGAGAGAATGGAAGGGGAGAGAGAGAGAGAGAGAGAGAAATATTGACGTGAAAGAGACCATCAATTGGTTGCCCTGCATATGCCGACCCAGGCTGGCGATCGAGCCTGCCATCAGGCATGTGCCCTTGACCAGAAATGAACCCTCAACACTTCAGTCCACAGGCTAATGCTCCATCCACTGAGCCAAACCAGCTAAGGCAGTAAACTTTGATATACCTACACACCTGAGTAACCACCACCAAAGAGGGACTATTTCCCGCGTCCTGAAAGGCTCTCTCTTGCCCCTTCCAGTCAATGTCCCCTCTCTTTTCCCCCAAGGAACCACTATCCTGCCTTTAGCACCAGGCATTAGCTCTGTCTGTCACTGAATTTTACATAAATGGAATCATACGCAATGCCCTCTCTTTGGTCTGGTTTCTTTGTTGTTGTTGTTGATTTCAGGAAGGAAAGAAGAGGGAAAGAGAGATAGAAACATCCATGATGAGAGAGAACCCTGGTGGATGGGCTGCCTCCTGCACACCTCCCACTGGGGATCGAGCCCACAACCCAGGCACGTGCCCCTGACTGGAATCGAACCCAGGACCCTTCAGTTTTCAGGCCAACGCTCCATTCACTGAGCCAGACCAGCCAGGGCCTTTTTTTAAAAATTTCTTTTGAGCAAAATTATGCTTGTTGAGATTCGTTTATATCGTCACATGCAGCAACAGGCTGTTCTTTATCACGTTCTGTTATGTAGTCGTTTGATTATCGGCTACTTCTAAACACTTTCTAATTTTTGTTATGATTTCTACTTTGTCTTATGAATGGTTTTAAAAAATATTTTTATTAATGGATAAAAAATGGTACATCACCCAAGGGAATCCTATGCAGCTGTTAAAAAGAATAAAACGAATCTGTATGTTCTCCTTTGGAACAATTGATACGTGTCTTCATTCTTTCAGGCTGCTATCACACAGACTGAGTGCCTTACTTTGTAAATTTTTTTAAAAGTGTGTGTGTGGGGGCTTTTAAAAAAAACTGTGGCAAAGAGGTGAAAACAGCAAAGTCCCCAACCCATCCGCCCATTTTTCTGACATGGCAAACTGAGGCCTGACGTGATAGGATGGGAGTTTTATTGAATGCCTTCTTGGCTATGGTCTTGGGCAAGAGATTTCTCCTCCCTGAGCCTCAGTTTCTCCCTGTTTATATGGGGCCAGTAACAGTGCCTCCTTCCGGGGGTAGCTGCATGGATTCAGGGGCTCTGCTACTCCCTGACTCTGTGATCTCAGACAAATTACTTGACTTCTCTGTGCCTCATCTTCTCCTCCTGTGGAATGGGGTAATTATAGCGCCCTATCAGGTTGACTGGGGATTAACACAGTTAATTTATGTCTTGGGATAGGGCCTGTCCTGGGTAAGAACTTACTCCAGCCCTTGTTGGTGTGTAAAATTGCTTGGCACAGGCAGGGGCAGCCTAAAGAAATGGCCACCTTAGTCAACATTTTCTTCTTTCAGCCTTTGTCTCATTTAATATTCACCATATGCTATGTAATGAGTGTGACCATCCCAGTTTTATAGATAGACTAGAAGCGCTAGGCCTGGCGGGCAATCAGGGCCAATCAGGGCCTTCCTTTGTTCCATGCCGCCCCCTGGTGGTCAGCACATGTCATAGTGGGTGGTTGAACTCCCAGTCAGTTGAACTCCCAAGGGGACAATTGGCATATTAGATTTTTATTCTATAGGATGAGGAAGTAGGTGCTCAGAAAATCATTTCTTGCCCCAAGTTACATGAAAAGGAAATGACAACAGATTTCTTTTTAAAATGTATTTTATTGACTTCAGAGAGGAAGGCAGAGGGCAAAAGAGACAGAAACATCAAAGATGAGAGAGAATCATTGATTGGCTGCCTCCTGCACGTCCCCCACTGGGGATCCACCCCGAATCCCGGGCATGTGCCCTGACCAGGATTCAAACTGTGACCTCCTGGTTCATAGGTTGACGCTCAACCACTGAGCCACACTGGCTGGGCTACAACAAGAGAATTTGAACTCAGGTCTACCTGGCTCCAACTCCCTCCCACAGGCCCTGCCCCGCACCCACACACACAGTGTTTTCCATGCGATGCTCTGAGCTAAGCCTGTCACAGGGATCGCCCATTAATCCCACGACAGCTTCATAGAGGAGGTTGCCCTTGTGAGTCCTGTGCTACCGGCCAGGAACCTAAGGACCAGAGAGGTTCCTTCCTGCCTCAGGGGTCACACCGCCAGCAAATGAGGCAGCAGGGCTTTGCACCTGGGCTGCCTGGCTCCAGTCCTTGCGCTTCCTCCTAAGGAGGGTGTGGCAGATCCAGAACCACCACCCAGTGTCCTGAGGCCTAAAGAGTCGGGAGTGAGGGGCTCAGCTGCCCCCTCACACCATCTTCCCTAAAAACCTGGAGCCCTGGCAGGTGCGCTCAGTGGTTAGAGCATCAGCCTGTGCCCCCAGGGTTTCCGGGTTTGAGTCCCAGTCAAGGGCATGCACCTGAATTGTGGGTTCACTCCCTGCCCCCTCCTCGGATGAGTTCGGGAGGCAGCTAGTCGATATGCCTCTCACATCAATGTTTCTCTCTCTCTCCATCCCTCCCTTCCAATCCCTTCGAAAAGCAATGAAAAAAAAAAAAATAAAATCCTCTGGTGAAGATTAACAAAATCATCATCGTCGTCATCATCTGGAGAGGTTAGATTGTGAACTTGAGTTTTCTTTCCATCGTTGAACCAGCGCCCGCTCGCGGAGTGCCTTCTCTGTGTTTTGCTGGTGTGGGTAGCGCTGGGGTCACAGCCGTGAGTCCAGTGCGGGAGACGATGACCCCAGTGGGCAGGGCTGGGACGTGGGTCCCAGGAGGCTGCAGGAGCCCACAAGGGGGCGTCGCAGGGCGGGAGCGTTCGCGCTGGGGCCTGGGGAACTGGTGGGAAGCCGCTTGGGAGGCTCCGGCCCGGTCCGCGGGCCAGCAGCGCCCTCTGCTGGACACACTCCGCGGTGCAGGGACCAGGCTCCGGCAGGGGTCACCAGCTCTCCTTGAGCCACTGTCTGTGATGCCAGAACGTGGGAGCCTTCTCTGGACCAGTTTACGGTTCTAGCACTGACTCAGCCAGCCAATCACTCCACAAATATTTATGGAGCACCTACGTTGCGTCATCTCTTCTAGTGCTAAAGATACAGTGCCGGCCCTCGCTGGATAACTCAGCTGGTTAGAACGTCGTCCTGATTGGCCAGGGTTGAGGGTTCCATCCCTCGTCAGGGTACATGCCTCTCTCTGTCCCTCTCCCTTCCTCTTTCTCTAAAAAAATCAATGAAATGTATTTTTTTTTTAAGAGAATCAGCCCTGACCGGTGTGGCTCAGTGGATAGAGCGTCAGCCTGCGGACTAAAAGGTCCCAGGTTCGATTCTGGTCAAGGGCATGTACCTTGGTTGCGGGCACATCCCCAGTGGGAGGTGTGCGGGAGGCAGCTGATCGATGTTTCTCTCTCATTGATGTTTCTGACTCTCTATCTCTCTCCCTTCCTCCTCTCTGTAAAAAAATCAATAAAATATATTAAAAAATAAAAAGAGAATCAACCACTGAGTACATAAATAAGTGGAACAACAGCCCGGCTGGTATAGCTCAGTGGATTGAGCATCGTCCCATGGTCCATGAGGTCCCGGGTTCGATTCCCAGTCAGGGCACATGCCCAGGTTGTAAGCTCGATCCCCATTAGGGGGTGTGCAGCAGGCAGCTGATCGATGTGCTTCCCTCATCGATGTTTCTCTTCCTCTCCTTCTCCCTTCCTCTCTGAAATCAATAAAAATATTTAAAATAAATAAGTAAAAACATTTAAAAAGTACGGAGTTTCTTGACCTTACAACCCTTTCCAGCTACTTATCCATTTCTGCCTTCTTAAAAAAAATAAAGTGGAACAACAAATCAGTGTTCTCTCTTTCTCTCTCTGAAATCAATCAATCAATCAATCAATCAAAAGATATAGGGCTGCCCAGATGGCGTGGCTCAGTGGTTGAACCAGGAGGTCACGGTTTAATTCCCAGTCATGGCACATGCCTGGGTTGCAGGCTGGATCCCCAGAAGGGGGCCTGCAAGAGGTAGTTGATCAACGATTCTCTCTCATCAATGATGTTTCTATCTCTCTCTCTTCCTTTCTGAAATCAATAAAAAAAATATTTTTTTAAAAAAGATACAGTGCTGACCATACAGAGCCCTATCTTCAGGGGCCGAGATTCTGGGGGGAGGGGAGGGACAATAATATTATACATGCAATCAATAGCTCATATTTGCTAAATGCTTCCTGACCATTTATTAACTCATTCTATCCTCACGGCCTTTGACTAGCCCCATTTTACAGATGAGGAAATACGAGGCACAGGGGGGTTAAGTTACTGGCTCAAGACCTGCACAGCTAAGTGCTGAAATGAAATTTGAACCCAGAGCCCAAATTTTACCATTACATCACCTCCATAATAATGTGCTGTAACGTCACCATGTGATATATTACATGAAATAATTTCAGGGCCTGAGAAGTTTGTGAACCAAATCAGGAAGGGAAATGAGGCAGCGTTTTTTTGTGAAAGGGTCTCCTTTAGGAGGGGCGATCAGGGAAGGCCTCTCGGAGGAAGCAGCCTTTGCGAAGAGACCAGACAAATGGTGAAATGTACGAGAAGAGAGGCCCAGGCTGGAGGCACCACCAAGGCAGAGGCCCAGCGGCGGAAACTGCAAGACGGCCCTGGGTCTGGGACCCAAAGTTCCCAGGATTCCGAGTTCGTGAGGCTCTAGCTCGCCGAGGCCGGTTTGCAGGCCTCGTGCACGCTGCATCCTCAGGGCCCACAGGCCTGCAGGCTCCCGCTCCGCGCCCGGGCGGTGGGCGGGGCCGGCCTCACCTGCGGGGCGGGGCTCCCGGATGCCACGCCCCTCCGAGGCCCCGCCCCGGAGGCCCCGCCCACGGCCCGAGACGGGGCGCAGCTGGGAGCCGCGGGGGTGCGCGGCGTTGGGGACGCGGCCGGGTGCAGCGCGCAGAGGGGGCCCCGGAGCCGGCCGCGCTCAGGTGGGCGCCGGGAGTGCAGGGCGAGGGTCCCGGGGGCCGCGAGGATGGAGGCGGGGTGGGGGGTGAGGGCTGGGCCTGGCGCCCCGCTGGGCCCGCTGGCCTGGCAACGGGACCGGCCTGCGGGCCCCTGGACGCCCCCTGCCCCATCGTGGGGCTCCCCCGGCTCTGGAGGCCCCGCTGGGGCCGCCCCCCTCCCCCGTGCGCAGGTAAACAGGAGCGAGGGCGGGGCTTAGGAGGAGGGAGGGGGGCCCCTAGTGACCGCCGCTGGGAAGCTGGGGTGCGCGGGGCTGGGCCGGCCAGCCAGGGGTAAGTTGTGTGGTTCCAGGGCGCTGGGCACGACAGGGACTTCTTGCCTGCGAGATGGTGTGGAAGCTCAGGTGTGTGAGATGGTGTGGAAGCTCAGGTGTGTGAGATGGTGTGGAAGCTCAGGTGTGTGTGATGGTGTAGAAGCTCAGG
>PVJC01055191.1:0-10289 GCA_004026665.1 Murina feae
AGAGGGCACCCTCCATGGAGGGAGCAGGGCATTGTTCTTCTTGTCCTTCTTCCTCCATGGAGGGTGCCCTGTCCCCTTGCCCTGTCCCCTCAAGGAGGGGTTCCCTGTCTTCCTGCTCTTTCACCTGCTCTGTCCCCACCATAGAGGGTCCCTGCCCCCACTCCATAGTGGGTGCCCCTCCCTCTGCACTATCCCCTCAAAGGGGTGTGCATTGTCTCCCTGCACATTCCCCTCCATGGTAGGAACTTGTGCTACCTGCCCTGCTCCCTCTATGGAAAGACCCTTGTTTCTCTTTGCCTTCCCCCTCAAAGGTGAGGGTGCCATCTCCCCCTGCCCATTTCCATTCATAGACAACAGGGAGAGGGCCCTCTCTATGGAGGGAGTGGGCATTGCCCTTCTTGGCCTTCTTCCTCCAAGGAGAGTGCCCTCCTCTCTGCCCTGTCCCCACTCCATGGAGGGTTCCTCTTTCCCTGGCCTGTCCCTAAAATGGGGGTTCTTTATACCCCTGCCCAATCATCTCCAATGCAGAATCTCCTATTCCCCCTGAACTGGCCCCTCCATGGAGTATTCCCTGTAATCAATCCATGGAAGGTGCCTTCTTGCCTCTGCCCTGTCCCCTCAAAGGGGGATTCCTATACCCCCGCCCATTCTCCTCCATGGCGGGTGTCCTCTCACCCCCTTCTCTGTTTTCTTCATTGAGCTGAATGTGCAGAGATACCAGGAACCTCCCCTTTGAGGGGCAGGACAGGGGAGAGGGGGCACTCTACATGGAATGAGGACAGGAGGACCCTCCTTGGAGGGGACAAGGAGGGGAGACAGAGGACACTCCATGGTGGTGCATGGGCAGGGGTACAAGGAAACCTTCTCTCCACTTTTGTAGGAACATGGAGTATGAGCAGGGGAATAGGGAATCACCTCTTTGAGGGGATCTTTCTACCCCTGCCCATTCCCCTCTCTGGAAAGAGTACCCTTTCTCCCTTGCTCTGACCCTTCCCTGGCCCACAAAGGAGGGGTTCCCTATCCCCAGTCCATTCCCCTTCACGGAGAGTCCCCTGTCCCCACTACATGAAGGGTTCTCCCAACCCCATGCCCTGTCTCATAAAAGGGGAGTTCCTTGTACCCTGCCCATTCACCTTCATGGAAGGTCCCCTGTCTCCAATGCCTTGCTCCCTCCAAGGAGGGTGCCATCTCCACTCTACCCTTTCCCCTCAAAGGATGGTTTCCTGACCCCCTGCCTATTCCTCTCCATGGAGGGTTCCCTGTCCTCCACATCTTACTTCTGCCATGGATAGGATATTTCTCCCCCCTTCCTTGCCCCCTCAAAGGGAGTATCCCTATCCCCCTAACCATTCCCCTCCATGTAGAGCCCCTATCTCCCCTCTTTGTCCTCTCCATGGTGGGACCCTTGTCCCCACTTCATGAAGGATGCCACTCTCCCTTGCACTGTCCCTCAAAGGGCAGGGATACCTGTACCCCTCGCCATTCATTTACATGAAGGGCCCCCCTTCCCCCTGCCTTGTCCCTCCATGGAGGGGCCCCTATTCTCATTTCATGTATGGTTCCCCCTACACTCATTCCCTAAAAGGGGGATTCTTTGTCCCCCTGAACATTCATCACCATGGAGACTATCTCCCCCCTGAACCTTCATCACCATGGAGACTATCTCCCCTACTGATTCCCCTCCAAGGAGGTTGCCCTTCCCCTCCGCCCTGCCCCTCAAGGGAGGGTCCCCTATCCCCTTGTATATTCCCATCCATGGAGAGTATTCTTCCCCTCCTGCCCTGTCTCTCTGTGGAGGGTCCCTTCTCCTCACTTCATGGAGGGTACCCCCTCCCCCTGCAATGTCCCCTCAAGGGGACTCATAGTATGCCTGTCCATTCACCACTATGGAGAGTCTCCTACCTCCCCTACTGATTCCCCTCCAAGGAGAGTGGCCCTCCCCCTCTGCTCTGCCTCTAACGGAGGTGTTCTCTCTCCCCATGCCCATTAAAATCCATGGAGTGTGTCTTCTCACCCCTGCCCTGTACCTGGAGATGAATGCACAGGAGTACAAGGAATCTCCACTTTGAGGGGCAGGACAAGAAGGAGGGGGTACCCTCCATAGAGTGAGGACAAGGAACCCTCAATGGAGGGGAGATAGGAAACAATTCATGGAGGGGAATCAGCAGGAGGACTGGGAACACTCTCCTTGACTGGGTAGGCCAGAGGAGATAGAGGAATCTCCATTGTGTTGTATGAGCAGACATACAAGGAATCCCCTCTGAGGGGACAATGCAAGAGGGAGGATGCACCCTCCATGAAAGGAAAACGGGACCTTCTACAGAGAGACAGGGCAGAAAGGGAGCATGAGGGGATCATCCATGGAGGGCATATGCAGGGGGATAGGGAACTCCCACCTTGAGGGACAGAGAATAGGGGAGTGGGGTGAGGTCAGGTGACCCTCCATGGAGGGAAGGGAGAGAGGGAAGAGAGAACCCTCTAGAGATGGGAATGTCAGGGGTACAAGGAACCTCTCAAAGGGGTGGTTCCCTATCTCCCTACCCATGCCCCTCCCTGGAAAGTCCCCTCACCCCCCTGACCTGTCCCTCTGTGGAGGATCCCCTGTCCTCACTCTGTAGAGGTTGCCCCTTTACCTTGGCCTGCCCCTCAAGGGGGGGCTCCTTATCCCCTTGCCCATTCCCCTCCATGGAGAGTTCTCTTGCCCACCCCTGCCTTGTCCCCTCAAAGAAGGGTTCATTGTATGCCTGCCCATAAAATGCCATGGAGATTCCCCTATCTCCCCTGGTCTATCCAGTCAAGGGGTGTGTTCCCCATACCCCTTCTGATTCCCCTTCATGGATTATACCCTGTCTCCCCTCCATGTCCCTTCCATGGAGGGTTCTTTGATCCCATGGAGGGTTCACCTCCATCCTGCTCTACACCTCAAAGGGAGGGTTCCTTGTACCCTTACCCATTCATCTCCATAGGGGTCCACTTTTCCCCCTACCCTGTCCCTCCATGGAAGACTCATGTCCTCACTCCATGTAGGTTAACCCCTTCCTCATCCCCTCAAAGGGGCACTTCTTGTACCCCTGCTCATTCAGCACCATGGAGGACCCCTATCTCCCCTATTGATTCCCCTCCAAGGAGGGTGTCCCTGCCTCCAACCTTAAAGTGGGCTCCCTCTCCCACAGTCCATTTCACTCCATGGCTGGTGTCCTCTGGCTTTTGCATTGTTTTCTCCATAAATATGAATAGGCAGGGGTACAAGGAATTCCCCTTGGATGGGCAGAGCAGGGCAGCAGGGGCAACCTCCATTGATTGGGGACAAAGGGCCCTCCATGGAGAGACAAGGAGGGGAGACAAGGAACACTCTGTCAACAGGGGGATAGGGAACCCACCCTTGCCAGGATGGGGCAGAGGACACAGGAGACTCTCCATGGCAGTGCATCAGCAGGGTCCAAAAAAAAACCCCAAAACAAAACACTTTGAGGGGTAAGGACAGAAGGGAAGGTCACCCTACATTGAGTGAGGGCAGGGGGACCCTCCATGGAAAAACAAGGATGGGGAGAAATGGGAGCCTCCATGCAAGGGAATGGATAGGGGGATAGGGACCCCCCCCTTTGACAGTCAGCATGGCTGTAAAGGGACACCCTCCATTGGGAGGAGATAGGGGACCATGAGTGAAGGTGAAAGTGAGGGGTGAAAGGGCACCCCCCATTTGAGGAGATAGGGCAGAGAGGAGAAGGCACCCTCAATGAAGGGAGCCCTATCCCCCAGGCCGCTCCCTTCCATGGAGGGTTTCCTGCCCCTGTGCCCTGCCTCCTCAATGGAGGGTCCTTTCTCCTCCCAGCCCCCTCCATGGAGGGTCCCCAATCCTCCCTGCTCTGTCCCTCCATGGAGGTTCCCTACTCTTCCCTGCCCCCACCATGGAGGTTACCCTATCCCACTACCCCTCCTGCCCTGCCCCCTCCATGGATGTTACCCTATCCCACTACCCTGTCCCTTCCATGAAGGGTCCCCACTCCTCTCCTGCCCTGCCCCCTCCATGGAGGGTTTCCTCTCCTCCCTGCCCTCTCCCCTCCATGGAGGGTCCCCACTCCTCCCTGCTCTGCCCCTTCCATGGAGGGTCTCCTCTTCTCCCTGCCCTCTCCCTTCATGCATGATTCCCTGTCCTCCCAGCCCTGCCCCTCCATGGAGGTTCCCTACTCTTTCCTGCCCCCACCATGGAGGTTACCATATCTCACTACCCTTCCTGCCCTGCCCCCTCCATGGAGGGTCTCCTCTCCTACCTGCTCTCTTTCTTCATGCATGATTCCCTGCCTTCCCAGCCTTGCCCCCTCCATGGAGAGTCTCTCCTGCCAACCCTCTCCATGAAGGATTCCCTGCCCCTCCTGCACTTCCTCTCCATGGAGGGTTTCCTATCTCTCCCCCCAGGGTAGGGGGGTAGGGAACCCTCCATGGAGGGGGCAGGGAAGAGTAGGGTTCCTCCATGGAGGGGGCAGGGAAGAGTAGGGACCTGCCATGGATGGGGCAGGGCAGGGAGGAATGGGGACCCTTCATGAAGGGGACAAAATAGGGGGATAGGGAATCCTCCATGGAGGGGTCAGGGCTGGGGGGACATGGGACCCTCCATGGAGGTGGCAGGGCAAGAGGAACAGGGAATCCTCCATGGAGGGTCAGGGCAGGAGTGGCAGGGCCTCCATGGAGGGGTCAGGGAAGAGTAGGGACCCTCCATGGAAGGGTAGGGCAGGGAACATTGGGGACCATCCATGGAGGGGGCTGGGCAGGAGGAGTGGGGACCATCCATAGAGGGTCCTCTCCATAGAGGGTCCTTCCCTGCCCCCTCCATGGAGGGTCCCCTCTTCCCCTACCCTGTCCCCCTTCCTCCCTGCCCTTCCCCCTCCATGGAGGGTCCCTTTTCCTCCCTGTGCCCCCTCCATGGAGGGCTCCCTATCCCCCTACCCTGTCCTCTCCAGGGAGGTTCCCTACTCTTCCCTGCCTAGCCCCCTCCATAGAGGTTTCCCACTCCTTCCTCCCTGCCCTGCCCCCTCAATGGAGGGTCCCTTCTCCCTGCCAATTCCATGGAAGGTTCCCTGCCCCTCATGCACTTCCTCTCCATGGAGAATTCCCTATTCTCCCCCCCAGGGTAGGGGGATAAGGAACCCTCATGGAGGGGGCAGGGAAGAGTAGGGACCCTCCATGGATGGGACAGAACAGGGAAGAGTGGGGAACCTTTATGGAGGGGGCTGGGCAGGGAGAAGTGGGGACCCTTCATGGAGAAAACAGGATAGGGGGATAGGGAACCCTCCATAGAGGGGGCAGGGAGGGAGGGACAGGGAACCCTCCATGGAAGGGGCAGGGAAGAGTAGGGACCCTCCATGGAGGGGCAGGGAAGATTGAGGACCTTCCATGGAGGGGGCAGGGCAGGAGGGGAGTGGGAACCCTCCAGGGAGGGTTCCCACTCCTCCCTGCCCTGGCCCCTCTATGGAGGGTCCCCACACCTCCCTGCTCTGGCCCTATCCATGGAAGGTCTCCTCTTTCCCTACACTGTCCTCTCCATGGAGAGTCCTCTTTCCTCCCTGCCCTTACCCCTCCATGGAGGGTCCCTTCTCCTCCATGCCCCCTGCATGGAGGGCTCCCTATTCCCATACCCTGTCCTCTCCATGGAAGGTCCCCACTCCTTCCTGCCCAGTGACCTCCATAGGGGTTCCCCACTCCTCTCTGCCCTGCCCCCTCAATCGAGGGTCCCTTCTTATCTCTGCCAACTCCATGGAAGGTTCCCTGCCCCTCATGCACTTCCTCTCCATGGAGAATTTCCTCCCCTCCCACCCAAGGTGGGGGATAGGAAACCCTCCATGGAGGAGGCAGGGAAGAGTAGGGACCCTCCATGGATGGGACAGGGCAGGGAGAAGTGGGGAACCTCTATGGAGGGGGCTGGGCAGGGAGGAGTGGGGACCCTTCACGGAAGGAACAGGATAGGGGGATAGGGAACCCTCCATAGAGGGGGCAGGGCAGGGGGGACAGAGTACCCTCCATGGAGGTGGCGGGGGGGGGAACAGGGAACCCTCCATGGAGGGGGCAGGGAAGAGTAGGGACCCTCCATGGAGGGGCAGGGAAGTTTGGGGACCGTACATGGAGGAAGCTGGGTAGGGAGGAGTGGGGACCCTCCATGGAGGGTTCCCAAGCCCCTCCTGCCCTACCCCCTCCATGGAGGGCTCCCTATCCCCCTACCCTGTCCTCTCCATGGAGGGTCCCCACACCTCCCTTCCCTGGTGCCCTCCATGGAGGGTCTCCTCTCTTCCTTGCCCTCTCCCCTTCATGGAGGGTCCCCTCTTCCCCTACCCGATCCCCTCCATGGAGAGTCCCCTTTCCTCCCTGCCCTTCCTTCTCTGTGGAGGGTCCCTTCTCCTCCCTGCCACCTCCATGGAGGGTTTCCTGCCCCTCCTGCTCTGTCCTCTCCATGGAGGGTCCCCTATCCCCCTACCCCCTATCCTGTCCCTTCAATGGGGAGTCCCCATTCCTCCCTGCCCTGCCCCCTCCATGGAGGGTCCCCTCCCCCCTCTGCACCGTCCCCTCCATGGAAGGTCTTCTGTTTCCCTGCCCTGTCCCATCACTCACAGGCTCTGAGAGGCATGTGCTCTGGTCCCCAGTGTTCATCTCTCCTGCCTCCAGGCCGTGTCCACTGTCTGCAACTGAAGCACATCTCACCATCTTCACCTGCCCAAATCCTCCCGGGCTCTCAGGACACATGTCAAATATCATTTCAAATGTCAAATCACCGAGTGATCTTTAAAAAATATAAATCAGATCCCCCCCCATTCTTGTGCCTAAAAGCCTTCATGCTGTGATAGCACTTTCAACCCACCTTTTATTTGCCCACCCACCCTCTCCTGCCTGCCATCTCCTGCACCAGCCTGGCTCTCCCTGCCCCAGAGGCACTTGCTGTCTCTTTGGTGGTGGCTTCCTGAGTTCTCCATGTGGTGAGCTCTGTCTCAGCAGCCAAATCTGAGTTAAATATGACGAGATCTTGGGCAGCCCTTCCCTCAGCTTCCTGCGGAGTCACTGCAGAGTCCTCAACCCAGGCATTTGGGTATAATCTGGCAACAGGTCACAGAGCTAAGACAGGTCACAATGGTGAGACAGGTCATAGAGGTAACCTGGCAACCACTCGAGGTCAGCCAGGTGGGCCAATGTAACCAGGGGTTCTTGTGTGGTGGTTTTAAATCACTGAGTGAACATTTATTCAGCACCAACAAACCCCAGACCTTCTACAGAATGTACAGAAGGTCATGAAGATAAATGCTTACATACATTACTAGAGGCACGGTGCAAAATATTCATGCACTGGGGGGGGAGGGTTGTGGGGGGCAGGGATCCCTCAGCCTGTTCTGCACCCTCTCACTGTCTGGAACTCCTTCAGGTTCCACCTGACATGGAGTCAGGAGAGGCTCCCACCGCTGCCGCTGGGCTCACCAGCCACAAGCCCAGCTTCTGGCTAAGCAGGGATGGGGTGTGCATCACTCAGCCAGAAGCTGGCTTGCTGCTCCTTAATGCTGGTCCTGCCCCCACTGGGGACAATCAGGGGCCTGGCAGCCAGGAGAAGGGGCCGAATAAGGTTGAGGTGCAGAGGTCACACTCCTGTACCGCCTCTGTGAGGCTCCATGACAATGCCACCCCTCTCCTGCTGCATCTGTGGAAGGTGCAGGAGCCTCATGACGGGTCTGCGCAGCCACCCCTCCCTCCCTCTCTGTAGACAGAGGGCCTTCAGGACCGCCATGGCTGGCCTGGCAGCACAGGCTTTCCGGTCCCACTCCTTGCCCACTGGTAGTTCAAATGGTCATTCTTGCCTAGGCCCTTGCAGCCCTGGCTTTGTAAGGAAGGTCCCGTCTAATTAGCATATTATCTCTTTATTGTGTAGCATTGCCTTTTATTACAAAGCTTAGTTTTTGATTTAGGAATTTAATTCTAATAGATTGATTTTCTTCAAGTGTTTCAAGTTAGAGATTCTTTTTATCATAGAGAAACAACTGTCTGCAGCATCATTTTCTTGCATCTAACTCTTTATTGTAGAGTCTTGTACTGTACACCTAGTGTGTATCAATATGCAAGCATGGCTGAGATTCACTGTGTGTCTTTGTGCTGCTAAAATTACTTGTTTGCCATTGCACCAATACCTCACTTTATTAATTATTCTAGCTGCAGTATATCCTCTCAAAGCAGTTTTGCCTCTTGGTCCTCCATATAACATGTAGAATAAGCATAGTAAGCTCTATTAATAGTAATAATATTAGTAACAATAACTTTTGAATATTTTAAATTATGAATTAAGATGAGAAATTTACATCAATATAATACTGTCTTCTCATATATAAGTACATTTATTGATTCATTTATTTAGTTTTATTTTTTTTTAAACCAGGGACACCTTTTATAAGATTTATTTCTGCCTGATCACCCCTAACCACTCTGTCTGCCTTCCTCATTGCCCCTAACCACTCGCCTGCCTACCTGATCACCCCAACCTTCTCTACCTGGGCTCCCGCTGTGGCAGCTTTGTCAGGCTGTCCTGTCTAATTAACATATTACACTTATAGATTAGCTTCTCTTGCAAAGACTTCATAGAGGAAGTCTGATGTCTTAGAAATATAAAATTCAAAATAGTTTCTTCAACTAAGATCTGAGCCTCTCATATGATTATGGTAAGAATCTGTTTAGAATTTACCACAGATTCACCAGCCGCATAGTTAGCTTTGTTTTATGTACTATTGCCACATAAAATGAAACTAGTAAAATAAAAAACTGATAATGAAGATTTTATGTAATATTTTATTGATTTTCTTTATATGTCAATCTAATCTAATAAAATAGTAATATGCAAATTAACCATCACTCTGAGACACCTAAGCCACCTCCACCAGCCAAGCCATGCCCCAAGCCAATCAGAGCAGCTGTATGCAAATTAACCCAGCCAAGATGGAGGCCAGCAGCCACGGAGCTGAAGCAAACAGGAGGTTTCCATTGCCTGCCTAGGCCTCCGCTCAAGGTAACAAAGTTTCAATTATAGAAGATAAATAAACACCAGAAACCTTATTCCAGCCAGCCTCGCTGGGACGTTGGGTCAATGGGAGCTGTGGCCAGCCTACAAACAGCCCTCAGCCCCTCACCCAGGCTGGCCACATCCCCATGGGGTGAGGGTCCCCATTGGGGGGGCTTGGCCAGCCTGCAAACAGCTATCAGCTCCTCACCCAGGCTGGCCAGGCATGCCAGCAGGTGGATATTCCCTGAGAGGTCCCAGACTGCAAGAGGGCACAGGCCGGGCTGAGGGACCACCCCCCCCCCAGAGTGCACAAATTTTTGTGCACCGGGCCTCTAGTTTATAAATAATGGCAAATCTATATTTTCTGTATTTTTATCATTATAGAAATGGAGTAGATATTTCCTTCTCCTTCAATTTTAAACAGAATGACAAGTTTTACTATTGTTATTTTTAATAAAAAGATTTTTAAATGACTATCATGGTCTCATTCTGCTAATATTTTTTCTAACTTTATTTCTTTCTCAGCAGTGGCTTCAAACCAACTGAATTAGTATATTTAACACATATAGGGGATAAATGGTGATGAAAAAAAATAAACTAAAATTTTTTTTGAAAGGAAAATAATAGACTGACAAATCTTAGAGGGAAGAGGGAAGGAGGAAAGAGATTAACCTAAATAATTGATGTGCATATATGCATTACCCATGGACTCAGACAGTAGGATGGTGAAGCCCTGGGACATGGAAGAAACTTGGAGGTGGGCACAAGGGGATAAAAAGGGGAGTATCTTCAATATTTTCAACAATAAAGATTTTAAAAAATAGAATTTTATTGTATACATTTTTTAGTTTCTTAAAAGCAACTATATTTATTTTGTTGTTTCTTTTCTTTAGTTAAAAATAGGAGTGATTAGACAATTTCATATGACAGAATAGTAAATAGCAAAAGTGAAAAGAAATGATAGTTATTGTAATCTCTATTACCAACAAAGGCAATGTTTTAGGTATTGTTCTACTTTTCTGTTAATCCACATATCGCTGAGGTTTGCATTTTCTTTGAACAACAATTTTCTGAACAGTGCCATTAAATGTTAAATTCTGATATATATTTATATAGATAGATAGATTATAGATAGAGATAGAAATAGAGATAGAGATAGAAACAGATAGGTAGATATAGATATAGATTATAGATATAGATATAGATATAGATATATGATATAGATATAGATATAGATATAGATATAGATATAGATATAGATATAGATATA
>PVJC01055192.1:0-10282 GCA_004026665.1 Murina feae
CCAAAGGGTCTGGGGAGCCGCCAAGCAGGACCTCAGCCCCTGCAGCCTTGCTTTCCTGCTCCCCGGTGCCCCACAAAGGGCCTGGGCAGCCGCCAAGCAGGCCGAGACGCCCCCACTGCCTCTTTCCCACTCACCGGTACCCTGCTGTCTTGCTTTCCCACTCTCCAGTGCCCCTCAAAGGGCCTGAGGAGCCGCCAAGCAGGCCCCCAGCCCCCACCGCCTCTTTCCCGCTCCCCAGTGCCTCTCAAAGGGCCTGGGGAGCTGCCGAGCAGGCCGCCAACCCTGCCACCTCTTTCCCACTCACTGGTCCTGGGTCCTGTGCTGTTCCGCCCTGCAGCCGCTCTGTGCACTCGAGAGGTCCCTCAGCCCGACCTGTGCCCTCTCATAGTCTGGGACCCCTCTGGGGATGTCCATCTACTGGCGTGCCTGATCAGCCTGGGTGACAGGCTGATGGCTGTTTGCAGTCTGGCCAAGCCCCCCAGGAACGTCCCTCACCCCATTGGGTTGTGGCCAGCGTGGGTGATGGGCTGATTGGCGCTTTCAGGCTTTAAGGCTGCCCACAGCTCCCATTGACCCAATGTCCCAGCAAGACTGGCTGGACGCAGGTGTCTGGGGTTTGTTTATCTTCTATAATTGATGCGCTGTTCCTTTAAGCTGAGGCCTCCTAGTAACGAAGCCTCCTCTCTGCTTCACCTCGCGCTTCTATAATGAGACAATGTTACTCTTAGACTCAGGCCAGGCCTGCTGTTTCCTTCAGCTCCCGAGGATTCTATGATTGTTATTTTGTTGCAAACATGTGTTTTGCTTGAGCTAGGATAAGGGGAGCGGGCTGCAGTTTCACTTTCACTCCTGCTGCAATGGAAGCTGCTGTTTACTCAGGTCCGTGAGTGGCGGCCTCCATGTTGGCTGGTCTAATTTGCATATAGTCACTCTGATTGGCTTGTGGGCATGGCTTACCCCATCCCGGAGAAACGGTTAATTTCAATATTATGCTTTTATTAGTTAAGATATATTAAACTAATTATAAATGATGTAAATATTGGTGGGCAATAGCAAATCCACAAGCATATTAAGGCATTTTGCTAAATAAGGAGAGTTTCCTCTAAAAACAAATTACCATCTCAGATAGTAATAAAACCAATTGTTCAGGAAAGAAACCAAGACGGTGGCATAGGTAAACACCTGAAAATGCTGCCTTGCACAACCAGTTAAAAATGCAATGAAAGGAAAAAACAGACACCACCCAGAACCACAGGAAGGCTGGCTGAGTAGAAATCCTACAACTAGAAGCGAAGAGAAAAACACACTAAGACTCAGAGGAGGTGCAGAAGTAAAGTGCAGAGGTACGGAGGCATGTGTGAAAAGGGCTGGCAACTGAGGATGTGGTTCTCTTTTTCAATCCAGAGGAAGGCACAAGCTCCTGACAGTTCTGAACTCCAGTTCCAGGCGAGTTTCTGGAGATCCAGACTCATACGGGGAGAAATTGGACTATTTGGTATTGGGAGGAACTCCAGAGAGGCTTTCTCGCAGCAGTGCTTGCAGAGATTACCTTGGGACACTGAGACCTGGGGCTTCTCAGGGCAGGCTGAGGATCAGCCATAGCTGTTTGCTCCACCCTGTTGATTGCCTGAGACCCCGCCCCACCCAAGTTGCACACAAAGACCTTAGCATATGAAAGGCCTGCCCCTTTGCAATCTACAATTCACTAACAAACTGCAGCTGGGTCAGTCAGACCCAGAACATCCAAAAGAGGGCCCAAGGCCCCTCAGAAGCCTGCACTGCTTCACAGCTGGGCTTCATCTGGGCACGTCCAAACCACAAACAGAGAAGAGGAATCTGCAGATCTCTCCCTAGCTCCTGCTGGGTAGCCTCAGGCAGAGGCTAAATTAGCACCTCCTTAGAGATCCAAGAGCCAGTGTACCCAGTGGTCAGAGTGGCACCATCCAGACTACAACTCCACAGATCATAAGGGACACACTCTGGGGGCAGACTCAGTGAGCACCAAAGCCCTGTCAACACAGGGAAGCAGTCAAAATGTGGAGACAAAGAGATCAAAAATGACAGAAATGGATGAAAGCAAACTACTGAGTATAGAGTTCAAAACTATGGTTTTAAGGTTTTTCAAGAATTTTCTAGAAATCGCCGATAAATTTAGTGAGACCCTCAATAAATCTAGTAAGACCCTCGAGAATATAAAAAAGGACCAACTAGAAATTAAGCATATACTGACTGAAATAAACAATATTATACAGAGATCCAACAGCAGACTAGAGGGTGGCAAGAATCAAGACAAAAATTTGAAATACGAAGAAGCAAAAAGCACCCAGCTGGAAAAGAAAAAAGAACCCAAAAATATGAAGGTAGTATAAGGAGCCTCTGGGAAAACTTTAAGCGTACGAACATCAGAATTATAGGGGTGCCAGAAGAAGAGAGAGAGCAAGATATTGAAAACCTATTTGAAGAAATAATAACAGAAAACTTCCCTATCTGGTGAAAGAAATAGACTTCCAAGTCCAGGAAGCACAGAGAAACTCGAACAAAAGGAATCCAAAGAGGACCACACCAAGACACATCATAATTAAAAAGACAAGGGCAAAAGATAAAGAGAGAATCTTAAAAGCAGCAATAGAAAAACAGTTAGTTATCTACAAGCGAGTACCCATAAGACTGTCAGCTGATTTCTCAACAGAAACCATGCAGGCCAAAAGGGAGTGGCAAGAAATAGTCAAAATGATGAATAGCAAGAACCTACAACCAAGATTACTCTACCCAGCAAAGCTATCATGTAAAATTGGTGGTCATATAAAGAGCTTCACAGACAAGAAAAAGCTAAAGGAGTACATCACTACCAAACCAGGATTACTTGAAATGCTAAAGGGCATTCTTTAGGAAGAGGAAGAAGAAGAAAAAGGTAAAAATAAAAAGTATGAACAACAAAGTGACAACAAATACATATTTATCAACAAGTGAATATAACAATTAAGTAAATAGAAATATCTGATGAACAGAATAAACTGGTGAATAGAATAGGAGTAAGGGCATAGAAAGGGAATGGACTGACAATGCTCAGTGGGAAGGGGATATAAGGGGTATGGGAAGAGACTGGACAAAAATCTTACATCTATGGATGAAGACTGTGGTGGGGGTAAGGGCACGGGGTGGGGGGGAGAACCAGGTGGAGGGGAGCTATGGGGGTTAAAAAGAGGAACATCTGTAATAATCTGAACAATAAAGATTTAATTTAAAAAATTATGAACAAGAAATTGACAACAAATACATACCTATCAACAAGTGAACCTAAAAATCAAGTGAATAAAAAATCTGATGAACAGAGTAAACTGGTGAATATAATAGAATCATGGCATAGAAAGTGAGTGGACTGACAATTCTCAAGAGATGGGAAAGGTGTGTGGGGGTGCAGGAAGAGACTGGACAAATATCATACACCTATGGATGAAGACCGTGGCGGGGGGGTGTAAGGGAAGAGGGTGGGGTGGGACTGGGTGGAGGGGAGCTATGGGGGGGCAGGGGAGAGGAACCACTATACTAATCTGAACAATAAAGGTTAAAAAAACAATTGTTCATATGCTGCATTGAAAGACATTCCATACTGTGAAATCAGAAAAATATTTAACAATATTTTATGTACTTATTTCATGATTTTATTTATATTTAAATATTGATACCCCTAGAATACATTTGGTGTGCAGTATGGATGAAACTTTATTCAAAAAATCCCACCAATTATCTAATACCATTTAGAGAATAATCTACTTTTAACATTTGATGTGAAAGAATTAGTTTCTGGAATATCAATAATGAATGGATACAGATAGATGATACATAAAATCAGTACATTCTATACCTTACAAGTTAACTTTTTTAAAGTATAACTTTAATACTCTTTTTATGCTTTTCTATATTTATACAGAGTTAAAATTAAAAGACAAAACATGAAGTAGGATAGGAGAATGTATTAACTATTGGCACTCCACACCAGCAGCTAATTCAGGACTGGTGTGGACTCCATCCTGAAGCAGTCAACACAAGAAGGACCTACCACAATCGTGATCTCCTTTCAACCCAGTGAGAAGCATAGCTGCTTAAACCAGTAAGCCATAGTCTGAACACCACCAACTTACCCCAATTTTAGGGTATCCATTTACCAAATTGCAGGCCATGGTTTTCCAAGTAAATAAACAGCTTCAGTAGATACAAATGCAGAAAAATGGCAGCAACTGATGAGTCATCTTTGATGTGTGTGTGTGTGTGTGTGTGTGTGTGTTTGACATAATTTGTAAGCTTACTAAACATCTCATATGAGTAAATCCCAGGAAGAGAGCCCTTAATTTCTAATAGCCAAACTGCAACCTACCTGTAGGGAAGAGGTGCCAAACCCTCCTTTCTGCTCTGAAGGGGGATTTCAAGAATGTTAAGATTCTACTGAAGCATTAGTCAGTCTGTTTCATATGGAATAAAGCAGGATTATAAACACAGACCATATAATGAATTTGAGAGTGGATGACTAGGCAATAGAAAGATAGTAAATCAGAGTTAGAAAGTTCAGACTTAACCAAGGAACAAGGCTGGGTTGGTTCACACTGTTACAAAGACTGCCCCTCCAACTGGAGAGTGATACTAATGCATGAAGAGTTTAAGACATGTTTTCAACATGTCTTTCACCACCTCAAACAATCATTTCCTACCCAGATTAACTCAACAATCACCTCCAGTCCTTGTCTCCAGTGCTGTCCTGTTGTATTATATTCTCTACACTTCTGGTGAATTTTTTAAAATGTAAATCAGATCACATCTATCTCCTGCTTTAAAAGTATGCTTGGATTTTGATAACCTAGAGGATCAAGCCCACACTTTATCATAATGTCTTAGTTTGAAATAAGTAAGTAAATGAAGGTTGGTTCTTTGGAGGTGATCCCCGGAAGCACAAATGGAAAAGTGAAACAGGGAAGTGAGAAAAGTCTATAAAGGATGTGTTAACAAGTAGGTTACCTTTGTGGGTAACTGGGGCTCAATCCCACTGCAGACTCTGTGTGTGTGTGTGTGTGTGTGTGTGTGTGTGTGTGTGTGTGTAACACACTTTATCGTTAATGATTACCCCATTTGTTGAGAGTGCTCTGAGTCACAGCAACACTACTTTCTAATCTGCAATGCTTAAAAGGGAGCCATCTTCTCTGATAGTAGAGAAAGATCTCAGGCACAGAAGAGAGAAGCACAAACTTCTGAGGTGGGAAGATGTCAGTACTCCAAAAACTCATCCTTCAGCTGTAGGTGAATTCATAGATGCTGAGAAGAGACAGGTGGAGCATTCAAGAGTTTGCTTTGTAGGGCACAGCAGAGAAATGGTGTGCCCGCAGCTAAGACATGTAAGGGAAATGAATGCAACATGATTATAGTAATCAGTTATTTGCAAGCGTTATAGTTCATTATTAATAATTATGTATAACAAGATATTGTAAAAATTAAGTTAAGAAAATTTTATTAAAACATGTCTTACATACTGTTATATTGGCTGGGCCGCAAAAATATTCGTTGTGGGCCACATGTGGCCCTCGAGCTGTGAGTTTGACATGCTTGATGTAGAATAATCTCAGGCAACAATAACAAAAAGTGCTTAACTAGTGTATTGAAACACAGCAGCAACCTGTTGGACAATACTTGTGACAGGAAAATAAATCAGATCTTTAAATGTAACTAAGAGAAATAAGTTTTTGCCTTTTTGGAGCTCAAGTTTGGGTTCTCCCTGAATGTGAGGTTCTTAGAAGAACATGAACAATTTTTTTCATATGTGTGTGTGTGTGTGTGTGTGTGTATTTGATTTTTTTACAGAGAGTAAGGGAGAGGGATAGAGAGGTAGAAACATCAATGAGAGAGAAACATCGATCAGCTGCTTCCTGCACACTCCCCACTGGGGATGTGCCCTCAACCAAAGTACATGCCCTTGACTGGAATCAAACCTGGGACCCTTCAGTCTGCAGGCCGACAGTACATCCACCGAGCCAAACCAGTTAGGGCAATTTTTTTTCTTTTAATTATTATCCAAACTGGGTGCTTTCTCCCTAGCGGATATGAAGAGAGCTCCAGGGAGCCCAACTGCTAACACTACCTGACATAGTTATCCCTTCAACTTCCATAAACATACAGTAAATCAGAAAAAAAAAATCCCACTGGGAGAATCAAATGCTCAGAATCACCGACATGTCACAATGGCAGGAGGTTGTATGAGATTTGCAGAGTGGCTCATGAACCTGCTGACCTTGGTCCTAAATCTAGGAAGCAGACTTATATGGCTATGTTTGAGCTCAATCTTATAACTGGCCAGATTCCTTTAGGCTGGTGATAGGTATTAGCAGGATAGTTATCTGGGCACCAATAACTGCCACAGGATTCTTCTATTTCCCCTGGCTGACTCAGGAGGTATACTGTAAAGTTATAGGAATAAAATATATAGTAATTTTGTTTTGTGAGGGTAAAGACAGAAGATTTTAGAATTGATGGGTCTTAAGTAAAATATATCTTTAGCAGAAGTGATGACAAGCTGTCAAACCTGGGCTTTTCAACCAATAAATTGGAATTTCTTTTTTTTCCTTTTTCTATTTAAAAATAAAATATCCTTTTGCCATGATAGGCGCCACTGTGTTCATAAGTAAGTGATTTGGGTCAGGGTACTGAGCTATGCATTGGAGAAGTATATTCAAGGTTCCTTTGAGCAAACAAAAACAGCACTTGAACACTTTTTGCAATAGTTCATGTGAAACAAGAACTCCTGAGTGATTCTATGGAACTCTGCTAAAAATAAGCTCCCTATACAAGGTACTCACAAGCCAAACCTAGCTGATGAACTTGACAAGGGGATCCATGAAGAACACTGCAGAGCAAGGCCAAGTCTTTGACATAGAATGAAATATTTCATCAGACACAGCATGAGAAAGAGGAGCATATGACCTGATGCTTGTGCTCAAAAAATGATAGAACACAATAAACAAAATCTCCTCAGATGACTGCCTTATGCAGTGTGGAATGTGCGGGAGTTATAGTTCAAAAGGCCAACATATAAAATTGTTTTTAACAATCATCCTCTTAACGTTCAAATGAATGTTAATCATCCTCGTTTTAGAGTCTCATAAATGCATATGACCAAGAGAGAACAGAATGTGTTAATGACTAAACTCTGACTCATCTCTTTCACCCTGCATATTTATTTAGTCTATTGCCAAAACCTATCATTTCTTTCCTCAAAATGTCTTCTATAATTACACCTTTCCTATCTATCATCTGTGTGGTTTATAATACACATACATGATGTCAGTGAAGCCTTACAACACTGCTGAGACACCATTTTACAAATTAATAAAACCAGGCATCAGCAATTAGGAGACTAGTTTGATGTCACTAAAATAGTAAATGATATCATTTCAACTTCTCACCTGGAAGATTGTCCTTAAGGCACCATCCAGCTCTAAAATACTATGATTACACGCCCTCCTTTTCTTCAGTTGTCTGCCACTTAGTACAAGACTTGACTATTTCTCACCTGGGCAAGCACACTTTCCTCTTTTTCTGATAGCAATAACCTCAGGGAACAAATCTTTCTTCTTCACTTAGCCCTCTCACTGGGTCACACTCTTCTTTGAAGCATGATATTAGCTCTTCTTGCTATTGGGATCATAGCTGGGATATTCAGCCTATTTCCCCTAATCTCCTATTAAAGACTGATTTTTTTAATCTGCCACCACCCACTTAGGTCAGGCCATGCCTAGTTAACCATCCATTCATTTACATACACCTCCCTTCTGCCTAGTCCTACCCTACCCCTACCCTGAGGCTTCAAAAAGTTGTCTGATGTACAAACATGTATTTTATTTCTCTTCACCTAGTGGACTTCAGCTTCCTTGCTTCTGTCCTCATTTAAAAAAAATATTTAAAATCCCCTTTAAAAAGCAGCTTATCCAGCTCCTTACTTGTCCTGGCCTAGTCCTATGGGAAAATGGAAATAGTACAGTAATGCTATCAGCTGCAGACAGCAAAGTCCCACAGGGCTACAACAAAGCATGTTTATCTGTACTTTACAGAACATGGAAAATTAACACTCAAAGTGTGTTAGACAAAGGAAAACAAATATTTTTATTTTGATGATATTTGTTATGTTTATGTGTCATGCTCAGGAATTATTTTGCTCAAAAATACAAATTGAAACAAATCTCAAGAGGCTTTAACACAAAGTTACCCTAAAAATCATTGGCTCTCTGAAATGAAATCCTCAAGATAGTTACCTTTAAATGAAAAGCTACCAAAGTAAAATTTGTGGAACTTTTATATAGGGATATATTTGCTGTATTTTCTTTCACTCTTTAGGTTTTATGAATAACAACATGAAAATGTTGTTTTTGACGTGTTCATATATGTTCCTTCCATTTTGCATTGTGGGCCTGTGCATCAAAAAATACAAAGCATAAAGAATTTTCCAGACTAAAAGAAAAGCTACATGAGGACAGTGAGTTAGCACTATTTTGCCACCATCATATTTCTAGAACATTGCTGACATTGTAGAGTAAGCCCTCAATAAATATTTATTAAATTCACCTTTGGTCCTGGGCAGGTAGCTCAGATAGCTCAGGTAGTTGGAGTGTTGTCCTGTGCACCAAAGGGCTGTGGGTTCAACTCTCTGACAGGGCACATACCTATGTTTTGGGTTCAATCCCCAGTTGGAGAATGCACAGGAGGCAACTGATCAATGTTTCTCTCTCTCTCCCTTCCTCACTCTAAAAGTCAATAAACATATATTTGGGTGAGGATTTAAAAATATCACCTTTAATAGAAAATGCTTTTTTAAAATTTCTAAGTCATGAACAGGATACAAGTTTTAACTGTGTAATTTCAATTGTGTGTGTGATACATTTTCAAGGGCATGGATACTACTTTGAAGGGGAACTGGTCCAGGCAACTAGGTTCATCCCTGCCTAAGGGTTAATGCAACTCCTAGAAAAATGAAAATGGCCAATGATTAAAAACCAAACCTAGGTCACCATCAAACTTATTCATTTCTCAAGTCCAGGAAGCAGGAAGACTCAAAAGACAAAAAGTTCCCTTAAAAATTGTCTTCATTGCCATGCTTTCCTTTCCAATTCCAAGGACATTTGCCAGATACAAGTCCTCAAGCTTCTCAACTAGGAGTCATTGCAGCAGACTCCTTAAAGACTTCCTGACTCTGGTTTTCCGGTATCATCAAAGCATATTACATCACTACACTTCCAAAATCATTATATTTTGTTATTTTACTGTTCATCAACATAAATTCTAACTGTTGGTGCTTTCTGTGACCCAGCAAAAGAAATGTAGGTACCCTCCTGGACTTCTCCCTTTCCATTACCAACTCTCCTCTGAGTTAAACTCTAACCAAACACCAAATCCTATCTGTTCTGCTCTCAAGTTCAAGGTACTACACCTCTCTCAGACTATAGCAAGTACCATTTCCTGTTTTGTTTTGTTTTTTACTTACATGGCAGCACAATGATTAAGAGCATAGACTGCCTCCATTTAAAGCTTAGTCTTGCCATCTCCTAACTATGTAATCCCACTCAAAGTAATTGATCTATTAGTGCCTTACCATACTCATGTCCAAAATGATGGAATATGAGAAGAGATAAACCAAGGAACTTATATGCTTACTAGGGGCCCGGTGCACAAAAATTTGTGCACTCGGGGGGTGGGGGTTGCTCAGCCCGGCCTGTGCCCTCTTGCAGTCTGGGACACCTCGGGGGAGATGTCCACCTGCTGGCATGCCTGGCCAGCCTGGGTGAGGGCCTGAGAGCCATTTTCAGGCTGCCCACAGCCCCTTCAGGGTTCGTGCACTGGGGGGTGGGAAGGCTGGTGAGTGCAGGCCTGGACGTTTCCCACCAGAGGGCCCACGATTGCACACGCCTGGTGGACCCACACCACTGAGGGGACACACCTGGCACAGAGTTGGGTGGCAAGCCAGGGCCGGACGCTGGTGCAGAATCCCTCGGTGGGGCCCTGCTGCTGAGCAAACACACCCGGGGTGCAGCTGGGCAGTGAACTGGCTTTGGATTCTCCACACTGTGCAGCAGACGCTCCCGCACACCCTGTGGAGGCCCCTGGGGGGTGGATGAAGGTAACGGACCCTGGACGGGTGTTCCTAGACACCCTGCGGAGGCCCCCAGGGCAAAGCCAGGCAGTGGACCCAGGACAGCTGCTCCTGCACACCCTGCAGAGGCCCCGTGCTCCTGCATGCCCCGGGGAGGCC
>PVJC01055193.1:0-10288 GCA_004026665.1 Murina feae
AGGCAGTCATGTGAAAGCATATAGATAAGTTTCCTAGGTTCTGCTTCTGATGCATTTGGATTGGGAAGGGAGCTTTCCCAATAATCAATGGACACTAATTCATTCAGCTGTTTGGAGGAAATGTTACTGGCTGCACTTCCTTGGGTTCATTTCTAGGGTTTTAAATTTATCTTCAGTGAATCTGCATATCTGAACTCATTTGGATAAGTCAAGGACCCCATGTACCTGTGAAAAACTGATTTGGGAGACATAAAATTGCAGCTTCAATCTCTGTCTCATTCTCACCTGGCAAGTGAGCAGAGTGGGTGCATGTGAGCTCTGCTGGCAGATGCTCACCCAAAAAAGCATAATCCCCTTCCTTCTCCCCTCTGGCCACCCCATTGCACATTATGGGTTGGGGTGTGCTTCATGGGGTGTGATTGCAAAGTAAGGCACATATTGTGCCAAATATATATATATATATATATATATATATATATATATATATATATATATTATTGCTGGCTTCATGGGCTTTACCACCTATACTTCAAAACTGGAGCTGAACTCTAGTCCTTGAAAGAATTAAGCCCTGTCTATAAGAGAGAAATTTTCCTTGTGCATGTATTTCTGGGAATTACACTGATATTTTGCATTTATGAATGACGTCCAGAATCTTTGGGTATTTTTCTGCTCTGTCTTCTAAAGAATTCATGAGAAATGTTTATTCTGGTGCCATTCTGTGCACTCTATTATGTTTTAATGGCATTTTTAATTGCCCAGAAACTTACCTTATATAACCATTTTCTTTCCTTCTTATTAAGGTTTGAACAGGCATTTATTACGAGTCTGATCAGTAGTGTGGTAAAAACAAAGGACAGTTATTTTTGGATAGCTCTCCAAGACCAGAATGGCACAGGAGAATATACCTGGAAGACGGCAGGGCAGGTGTCTGAGCCGGTGCGGTACACACACTGGAACGCCCATCAGCCTCGTGAGTAGAGGGGACTGTGACACCACTGTTCCCTCCTGTTTCCTTTCCTCCAAATTATCCCTACCCTTTGATCCACCTCCTTTGATTCTTCCTTAATGTTTTCTTAATGCATAAATCAACTAAAACAATTACCACAAGTCCTCAGGGGATGACATATGGCTGGTCATTTTTAAAAGTCTAATCTATACAAGTCATTTGACATGGTCAAGGTGTAATTCATTGCTCAAGGCAAAATGTGCCTTTATTAGCAGAAGTCCAATTTCTCTCTCTTACATTCGGTCCAATAATCCCAGGGGCTTAGTTGAGAATAGTTCTTTGTACTTCACAGTGAATAGGCTCAGTAAATGCCCAATGTGGGCGCCTTCCATCAGTTCACAATCACTGCCCTGTGACTTGCTGAAGAAGGCTGACCCATCACTTAGGTAGCATTCTTGTTAGTCCATCTCCTCTGTGGACTCTGTGGTATCTCAGCAGAATTCCAGAATCACAGCTCTATCAGTTCACTCAGGTGTGCTCAGTTCTGGATTCCAAAGCACAAAACTGTGCCCGGTAAGCCAGTTCCAGAGAAGCTAATGGCTTTAGTCACAACCTACACCTGAACTACCCCTGTGGAATAAGCCTAAAGCCGTTGTATTAAGCTTAAGTTACCAACCTAGGCTCAGCACCCCTTTCTCTTAGTATGAATTCCCATTTCAGTGACTTGGTTCCTTTCTTGCTTATTGATCTGAATCGGGGCTGTTCCAATAGACAATAGGTTGTAAGTTACCTCTAAATTTGTATCTGGAGGAAGTGGGTTAGTGACTTCAGGTTCTTCCCTGAGGAAAGGTAAATATTCTTATAACATAATATTAACTATGATATCAAATATTAGTCAAAGGGTAAATATAATAAAGATGGAGATTACCAGAATGGATAAAAAAACAAGACACAACTATATGTTCTCTACAAAAAAAACTCATTTTAAATATAAAGGCACATATATTAAAAGTAAAAGGGTGAAGAAATGCTAACATTAATTAAAAGAGGCAGAAATAGCTGTATTAATTTCAGACAGAATAGATTTCAGAACAAGAAAAGTTTTCAGTGATAAAAGGGACATTACATAATGATAAAAGAGTCAGTACTCTAAGACAAAACAATCTTTAATGTGTTTCCACCTAACAACCGAGTGACAAAATACAGGAGGAAAAACTGATAGGACAGCAAGGAGAAATAGGTAAATCTATTATTGTAGTCAGAGACTTTAACACTCCTCTGCGAGAAATGGACAGACCCAGCAGGCAGAAAATCAGTAAAGACCAAGTTGAACTCAACAGCACCATCAATCAACTAGATATAATTGACATCTAAAGATTAGAACATACAGCAACAGCAGATTACACATTCTCCTCAAACTCACATGGAACATTCACTAAGACATAACACATTTGGGCCATAAAACACACCTTTCCAACTTTAAAAGAATAGAAATCATACGCTTTTTGCTCTCAGACCACAGTGGAATTAAAGTAGACATCAATAGCAGAAAGATAGCTGGAAAATCTCCAAATACTTGGATATTAAATTGTACACTCCAAAATACACATGGGTCAAAAAACAAATTTCAAGAGAAATTTTAAAATATTCTAAACTAAGTGAAAATGAAAGTACAATTTATTAAAATTTGTGAGGTGTAGCGAAAACAGGGTGTAGAGGGAACATTTTAGCGTTGGATGCATGTATTAGAAAAGAAAGATCAAAGTGATAATCTAAACTTTCACTTTAGGAAACTAGAAAAAAGAAGAGCCAATTAAATGCAAAGTAATCAGGAAAAAAGAATTACAGCTTAATCAATGGTATTGAAATCAGAAAATCAGTAAAACCAAAAGCTGATTCTTTGAAAATATTAATGAAATTGAGAAGCCCCTAATCAGGCTCACTAAATAAGAAGAGAGAAGACAAAAATATTCTAAATAAAAGAGGGGACATGACTACAGATTCCATGAACATTAAAAAGGTACTAAGAAATATTACATACAACTTAGACCTTATACCCTTTATAGAAATTAGCTCATATGGATTTGAGACCTAAATACAAGATGCAAATCTATAACACTTCCAGAGGAAAGCAAATAATAAATAAAATAAAATAAAATAAAATAAAACCTAGATGACATTGGGTATGGAAAGACTTTTTAGATATAACAAAGTCACAATGCATGAAATAAATAATTGATGAGCTGGACTTCATTAAAACTAAAAATTTCTGTTTGATAAAAATAATATCAAGAAAATGAGAATACAAGCCACACACTGGGAGAAAGTATTTGCTGAAACCACATTTGATAAAAGACTGTTATCCAAAATATAGAAACAACTCTTAAAACTCAACAAGAAAATAAAGAACCCAATTTAAAAATGGACAAAAGGCCTAAGTTAAAGAAGATATTTAGAGAGCAAATAAGCACATGAAAATGTTTAACATATGTCATTAGGAAATTGCAAATCAAAACAATAATATATCACTGCACACCTATTAGAATGACCAATATCCAAAACAATGACCACACAAAATGCTGATGAGGATGTGGAGCAACAGGAATATCTCACACATTGCTGGTGGGAATGCAAAATGGTTCAGCCACTTCCTTTTTTTTTGCATATGTTTTATTTTTTAAATTTATCTTTTTTGTTTAAAGTATTATAGATATCCCCCTTTTTCTGCAGTAACCCCTTCCACTCCTCCACCCATCCCCAGGCCTTTACCAAACTATTGTCTGTGCCCGTGGGTTATGCATATTTACATATAAATTCTTTGGTTAGTCTCTTTCCCACCCCTCAAGCCCTACCACTTCCATGAGATTCATTAGTCTGCTCCATGGTACAGCCACTTTTGAAGAGTTTGTCAGTTTCTTACAGAACTAAACATACTGTTACTCTACAATCCAGCAATCACACTCCTTGGTACTTACCCAGATGAATTGGAAACACGTTCACACTAAACACAGTACATGGATTGCCAAAACTGATAAGCAAGCAAGATATCCTTCAGTAGATAAGTGGATAATTAAACTGTGGTACATCCAGACAGTGGAATGCTATTCAGTGCTAAAAAAAAAAGAGCTATCAAGCAATGAAAAGACATGAAAGAAACTTAAATGCATATTGCTAAGGGAAAAAAGCCAATCTGAAAAGGCTACATACTGTGTGATTTCAACCATATGACATTCTGGAAAAAGCAAAACTATGGGACCATTAAAAGATGAGTGGTTGCCAGGGGTTAGTGGGAAGGGACAGATGGTGGACATACGTCTTTATACATTTGTCCAAGCCCATCAAATGTTCAACACCAAGAGTGGACCCTGATTTAAACTGTGGAATTTGGGTGATAATGGTGTGTCAATATAGGTTTATGGATTTTGACAGATGTACCATTGTGGTATGGGATGTCAATAGGGGGTGGTTTGTGTATGTGGGGGCAGGGGACATAAATAAAATTGTACTTTCCACTGTTTTCCTGTGAACTTAAAATACTTTCAAATATATAGCTTATTGTTATTTTATAAAACTGTACTTTTTAAAGATGTATGCCAGATAAAGTTAAGATAAGATCATAAGCATCAGTTTATAAAATTTATATAGTAACTGGTGACTTTGCATAGCTCTAAACAAGAAACATCCCAGTTCACTTAATAAACAACTTTCTCATTCTACAGACCTATGAATAGTATTAAAATGCAGAGATTAATAAAGTTCCATGTCATACTTTTACTGAAGAAGAAAAAAAGCTCGGGTATCATTTCTAATATACTTTGGAATTTAAGAATGTCTATACCTGTCAAAATAAATTAATACGTTTTGAGTAGACAAAATTCTTGGTTTTTAATGTTACCTTCCTTGGGGCATATTTGGATGTCTAAAAGCTGGGACTGAAACAGAACTCCTTGTCATTCATGAGTTTCTGCTATAATTTGAGTGGCACTTTTTTCTTTTTTCCCTGAAGCAAAAATAATACAGTGATGCTCAGTTTGGCGGCTCCTGCTGATTGACACTGAGTAAATTGTCTCTGAATAAGATGAAAATGTAAATCCTTTTCAGAAGAAAATAGCAATATAAGAGCCCCTGTGTTTCCTTTTTTCTTTTAAATTGCAGCTCGCAGAAACACCATCCTAAATAATTTTTTCTTTCCTGTCACACACACACATGCTCACACACACACACACACACACACACACACACACACACACACACTCCTTAGCTTAGTCCCCATGTCAAAATCTTAATCCAGCCCAGACTGATTATATAAATTGACCCCTGAATAGGAAGCCTGCAGCCTTTCTATAAACTCAACCAAGATTCTCCCCTATGTCAGATTATCAAAATAGTTGATCTGTAGTGGAATCATAGTTGTGCCACTTTTTTCAACTTTGCACTATGTTCTCCATATAGTATAATGAACCACCATATACCCATCATCCGGTGTCATCAACTCTCAATCCTTGGTCCATCTTGTTTCACCTATATCCCCACCCCCTCCTCCCACTTCCATATTGTTTCATAGCAAACCTCAGGCGTTATATTGTTTCATCCATAAATATTTTAGTATTATCTCTAAAAGATAAAGACTTCTTTTTTAAAAAAATGAACATAATACAACTATCATACCTAAAAGTAATTAACTACAATTCATAACAAGTCTTCAATGTTCAAATTTCTAAATGACCCATAAATGTTATATAATGTATTTTACAGTTTGTTTGAATTGGGATCCTGGAAACATTGCAATTGGTTGATAAGTCTCCTAAAATCCCTTTTAATCTCTAGGTTTCCCTCTTCCTTGCCCCTGCCTCTTAACTTTTGTATTTGTTGATGCCTAGATCCATTGATCCATGAAGGGTTTTTTCATTCATAGCTGAAGGAGGGAATAGTTTTATAAAGGTGTAATTTCTTTCAATCAATATTTTTGTTACCTTGGGACACCGTTTTCACAAGAAAGACAGATAAATGCTTAATTCCTTCCCTTTCCTAGTTTTCTAAATGATTATTTATTTATAGGCATCCTGCAACAGTGACTAGTTTTTACATTGATTTCTGAGAGGAAGGGCGGGGGATCAAGCCCGAAACCCAGGCGTGTGCCCTTGACTGGTATCAAACCCAGGACTCTCAGTCCACAGGCCGATGCTCTATCCATTGGAGCCAAACATCTAGAGTAGTAACCATTTTTTAAGCATTACCATGAAGTAAGGGGTTTAAATATGTTTGATATGTTTTAATCCACTGCAATTGTTATATTTTTTTAATGAAAATGAAAATCTCAAGCACTACCTCCTGAGTCCTTTTAATATAACACTGGTAGTCATCGTGCTATCTTGCTATCTGATCTGACAAGATGTAGATTGCTGATCTGATCTAAAAACATCCATTTCATCAAGGAACCCTGGTTCATCTTAATGGGAAATGGTATTATTTCAGTATCACAGTCCACACATAAAAGTGCTCACTGCTTGTTGGTTTGTGATGAAATAATTCTCAAGTTCAAACTGATATTTTCAACTTGAATTCAGGACTTCAAGGGTTTCTGATTAGCCTGTTTTATGTATGCATTTCTTTTCTTTCATGACAAAATTCCCTGTTCTCAAAGCACTAGGAAATTCTGAGGTTTTTATTAAAACAAACAACAGCAACAAAGAGACTGAATGGTAGTTGGTATTTTGAGAGAAGTAACTATTCAGAAAACAGTTTTGATCCTTATTAACTAGTGCCATTAATTAAAGGGGAAATGACAAATAGGGCCTTTCTCATTTAGGGGGATGCTAATGCATCGACACTAAAATTGACTTTGTACTTTGATTAAAGATTCAATGTAAATGGAGGCTGCTCAATAGTGAAAGAAAACAAATTCGTCCATACTAGCTAGGACATTCAAAAATGCTTTCCTAAGTTACATAGAGTTTCATAGATGTCTGTACATCCATGTAACCCTTTGAAATCACTATTTTGCATCTATCCCAAACCCAGGCTCTGTGACAATGGCTGTGTGTTTCTAGATCTAGATGCCCCTGCAGAACAGGCATATTTCTTGCACGTGGGATAATGCCAGGGCACATTTACCTCAACTGTCCCAAGTCAGGGGAAATCTTCCAGTGACCAGGAAAATGGGCCCCGGTAAAGGAAGGCTGATTGATTTTCTTGCTCAGAGAGAGGAGTAATAAAAACCATGCCCAATCAGCCGATAGGCCAATCCACTATAAGGTTCCTCAGAGGTCTGAAATGACTACCACATAAGTGACAACAAGCTCAATCTGAGCACCCTTTGGGTGTTTTATATAATTATTAGAGGCCCAATGCACGAATTCGTGCACCAGTGGAGTCCCTTGGTCTGGCCTGTGGGATCGGCCCGAAACTAACTCTCCAACATCTCCCAAAGGACCCTGGATTGCAAGAGGACACAAGCCAGGCTGAAGGAACCTACAAGTGCATGATCAGGGTGGGGAAGGGAGGCGGAAGGTTGGCCAGCCAGGGAGGGACTGCAGGAGGGCTCCAGGGTGAGTCCAGCTCATCTTGCCCAGTCCTGATCAGCTGGACCCCAGCAGCAAGCTAACCTACGGGTCAGAGCGTCTGCCCCCTGGTGGTCAGTGCACGTCATAGTGAGCAGTTGAGTAGCCTTAGCATATCATTAGTATATCACGCTTTGATGATGGTTGAACAGCCAACTAGACAACCAGACACTTAGCATATTAGGCTTTTATTATGTAAGATATGAGTAACTGTCAAACAAGGTAAAGATGTGGTCATAGATATTCAGGGAAATACCGTAGCCACACAAAGAAGAGAACATGGCCAGGGGCATGAGAGGGAGCTCCATGGAAATGGAGGCAGATTATCTGAGGGGAAGATTCAGTCCTTCATTCAACAACTACTTATTGAATTCCCGCCTACACTGTACCTTAACATTGTCTCATGGTAGGTTCAAATAAATCTGCTTTCAAATTCTAGAACAACTCCTCACTAACTATGTAGTCTTAGGCAAGTTACTAAGCCTCTGTGCCTCCATTTTTCCATTTGCAAACAGCAAATACTAATATCTGTCTCAAATTGTTTTTAAAGTTCAGCAGGGTACGGACTATAAGAATGCCTAGCACAGTATCAGGCAGATAGACAGAACGCCTTCCCTGTCCCAATAGCTTCACTTTTCTCCATGTCAAATCTCAGAGGGAAGATAGGGGTGGGTGGGTGGGAAGGGATCAACCAAAGAACTTGTATGCATATATACATAACCATGGACACAGACAACAGGGTGGTGGGGGCCTGGGGCGGTGAGGGTTCGGGGGCAGGGGCGAGCTATAAGGGGTCAATGGGAGACAAAAGGGGACATATCTAATACTTTCAATAATAAAAATTTTAAAAAACAGAGGAGAGAGAGAGAGAGAGAGAGAGAAGGCTCAGCTACAGTTTCCTCCTGGCCCTGAGGTATTTGACCAGAGAGGAGGAACGTGGAGGCTTTCCCAGCTCAGTTCATCTTATATGGTGAGAGAGCTTTGCCAAATGGAAGAGACTGGAATGGTGAATTGGAATTTCTTAAAAGACTGAAAGTTTTTCCATTCATGTTTGAGGAAGAGAGCAGGGGAGAAAGGTTTGAGGGAGGGAAAGACAAGTTAGGAGAATTAGTTTAAATGTGAGTTTCGCCACTTTGGAATAGGATGATAGTTTTTCTTCTCCAAAAGGAGAAGCAAATGAGTTATCAAATTTGAGAACAATTTCTCTGGGAGAAAAACCACCTCTGCTCTTTCCCACACCCTACCCTCATTTTTTGGCTTTGCAAGCATCCCCACAATATGTGATTATAAATTCAGTGTATACCTGCCTTAGCCCAGTCTCTCTTTATTACGCCACTTTACTGCTTCTTTGGGGCTGAGATTCTAAAATTTGGGTCAAATGTTCGATTAAGTTAACCACTTTAGAATAGCAGTAACACTCCTGCAGCACTTCTCATCTTCATAGCCATTCACAGACATCTCTTCTCCACTAATGAAGATGAGTTGAGTATCCATAGTATCCAAAACCAAAGCTATTTAATCATTGTCTGATGGAGGAAAGTAAGGCAAAATGCAAGGCCAACAAAACAGTAGATTACATCTTAAACTTGCTGATTCAAGCTTTATAAAAATTCTTTGAACCTGCAGGCAGAACTCATGCCCCCAAATTCCAGCTTTTTAAGGAAAAGAGCCAAAATAAGAATCTCTAAGCAACATCTTAGATGTGGGTGTAGCCCTTGATATTTTTGGGGTGACTTTTAAAACATTGTTTCATTTCATTTTCATTCAAACCCACGAGAAGAAAAGAGATCATTATCCCCATATTCTAGATAGCTTTTTTTTGTGTGTGGGATGAATATAACCTGTTTAAGTTTTGAGTTACTAAATGTTTGTGCTGGGATTAGACCCCTAGGCCTCCGGCTCCAAGTCAAAGGCTGCTGGGAAAGGGAGGATGGGGGAAACAGGTGGGGGTGCATGGGTCCCTTCCTCTTTCCCCAGAGCAGCACTATTAGTATAAGACTTTGGGCTTCCATGTGGATTTCCACAGTTCAGTTTCATTAGAATTTCATCAAACAGAGCATGCAGCGTCTCCTTTATTGTTCATGACTCTGCTAGATTGTGAGCTGCATTTTGAAACTGCATTCAGCAGTACTGCGTGGCTGACTACACAGGAGGTTGTGGTTACATGCTATAATCTCTCCTTGTCTGGCCCCCAATATCCCATCTTGAACACTAACTAGCTGTTTCTATTCATTGGAACCCACTAATGGCCTTTCAATGGACCAGCTTTCTTGTGACTTGCTTTTATTCTATGTGAGTCATACTAATTGTGTTTTCTTGTTTAAGACAAGTCATTTTCACCTTTGCAGATCTGTGTGATACGTCAGTGTGCACACACTCAGGACTGTGAGCTTCTTGCAGATGGGTGCTGTCTTGTTACTATTCTACCCAGCGTGCACCAGGATTGTTGAAGACACAAGCAGTTGTTCTTTAGCTCCCTTATTCTTTCTCTATTTTACACTCCCCCAATCCTTCAGAAGAAGTTCTTTGTACAGCTTGTCTTTTTTCTTCTCTCACTCTTCCTTTTTCCCTCTCTTTAGTCTTTCTGTCAGCATGAAACAACCAAAGGTAATTGCCTTGTATCTAAAAAAATGAAACCACTCCTTCTGAAGGGAAATTAAGCAAGACAAATATCTAGTACTGAGTGACTACATTTTTAAAAGCCCCTTTAGATCCAGAATCATCACAAGTCTTCAAATGTCATCTATAATCAGTTGCTTTTTTAATATAAGCACTTCTT
>PVJC01055194.1:0-10271 GCA_004026665.1 Murina feae
AGTTTCAGATTCAAATACACTGGGAACATGTGTTTCAGCCTCGGTGTTACTGGAAATACACGGTTCAGTGTAGAATACAATGGGAACATGTGTTTTAACCTTGGAATACACTGGAAACCCACATTTCAACTTAGAATACAAAGCGAACATGTGTTTCATCCTTGCAGTACACTGGAAACACGTGTTTCCTCTTAGAATACAATGTGAACATGTGTTTCAGCCTTGGAGTACACGGCAAACACCAGTTTCAGCTTAGAATACACTGGCAACATGAGTTACAGTGTTGAAGTTCACTGGAAAGGCAAGTTTCAGCTTAGAATACAATGTGACCATGTGTTTCAGCCTTGGAATACACTGGAAACACGCATTTCAGGCTGCAGGTACATTGGAAACAGGAGTTTCAGCTTAGAATTCACTGGGAACATGAGGTTCAGCTGAGAATATACTGGGAACACCTGTTTCAGCCTTCGCGAACACTGAAAACATGATTTTCAGCTTAGAATACAGAGGGAACACGTGTTTCAGGCTCAGGATACACTGAAAACAGGAGTTTCAGGTTAGAATATACTGGGAACACGTGTTTATCCTTTGTGTACACTGAAAACACGAGTTTCAGCTTAGAATATACTGGTAACATATGTGTCAGCCTTGGAGTACACTGGAAACACACATTTCAGGCTTGAGGTAAACTGCAAATAGAAGTTTAAGCTGAGAAGTCACTGGGAACATGAGTTTTAGCCTAGCATACAGAGGGAACACGTGTTTCAGCCTCAGCATACACAGGAAACACGCGTTTCAGCTTAGAATACACTGGAAACATGTGTTTTAGCCTTGGAATACATTGGAAACACGACTTTCAGCTTAGACTGTACTGGTAACATGTGTTTCAGCTTTGGAGTACACTGGAAATACGGGCTTCAGCTTAGAATACACTGGAAACACAAGTTTCAGGCTTTAGGTACACTGGGAACATGTGTTTTAGCCTGGGAATACACTGTAAGCATGAGTTTCAGCATAGAATGCACTGTGAACATGTGTTTCAGACATGGCGTACACTGGAAACATGTGTTTTAGCTTAGAATACACTGGAAACTTGTGTTTTAGCCTTGAACTATACTGGAAACAATCATTTCAGTTTAGAATATACAGTGAATATGTGATTCAGGCTTGCAGTACGCTAGAAACACGACTTTCAGCTTACAATATACTGGGAACATGGGTGTCAGCTTTGGACTACGCTGGAAACACAGGGCTCAGCTTAGAATACACTGGAAACATGTTTCACCCTTGGAGTGCACTGGAAACATGCGTTTCAGGCTTTACGTACACTGGGAACTTGTGTTTTAGCCTGGGAGTACACTGTAAGCATGAGTTTCAGCTTCGAATAAACTGGGAACTGTAGGTAGAGCATAGGAGGTTTTGTCTCAGTGCAGAGGCTGATGCATGCTGTGGGCTTACTCCAGCATTTCAGATCTTTCTGGCACACCAGGGAGATGGCAACGCCCGCCTGAGCCCCTCCCAGAGCCGCCTACACAGTACCCTGACCTTTCATTAGCTCCCTGAGATGGTGTTCCATGATTGGCCACCTCCACCTATAAATACCTGTATTTCCTCAATAAAGTTAGACCTGCGTCCCAGAACCTGGTCTCCAGAGTCGTGCATGCAAACGTCCTACGCTAGGGGCTCTGCCGTCCTCACCCCTGGGAAATCCCCTGCTTCAGGGAACATGTGTTTTGGCCTTGGAATACACTGAAAACACGAGTTTCAGCTTAGAATACAAATGTGAACATGTGTTTCACTCTTGGAGTACACGGCAAACACCAGTTTCAGTTTAGAATACACTGGCAACATTTGTTTCAGCCTTGAAGTTCATTGGAAACGCAAGTTTCAGCTTAGAATACAATGCGACCATGTGTTTCAGCCTTGGAGTACATGGGAAACACGCATTTCAGGCTTCAGGTACACTGGAAACAGGAGTTTCAGCTTAGAAGTCACTGGGAATATGAGTTTCAGACTTGAAGTTCACTGGAAAGACAATTTTCAGCTTAGAATACTGAGGGAACACATGTTTCAGCCTCAGCATACACAGGAAACACGCGTTTCAGTTCAAAATACACTGGAAATGTGTTTTAGCCTTGGAATTCTAGAAACACGACTTTCAGCTTAGAATATACAGGGAAATGTGTTTCAGCTTTGGAGTACACTGGAAACAAGGGTTTCACCTTAGAATACACTGGGATCATGTGTTTCAGCCTTGGAGTACACTGGAAACACAGGTTTCAGGCTTTAGGTACACTGGAAACATGTGTTTTAGCCTGGGAGTACACTGTAAGCATGAGTTTCAGAATAGAATACACCGGGAACAAGTGTTTAAGACATGGCGTACACTGGAATCTCAAGTTTCAGCTTAGAATAAACTGAGAAAATATGTTTGAGCATTGGCTTACAATGAAAACACGAGTCTCAGCTTTGAATACACTTGGAACATGTGTTTCAGCCTTGGCGTACACTGGAAATGCAAGTTTCAGCTTGGAATACAATGTGAACATGTGTTTCAGCTTTGCAGTACACTGGAAACAAGAGTTTCGTCTTAGAATATATGGTGAACATGGGTTTCAGGCTCGCATTACACTGGAAACACAACTTTCAGCTTAGAGTACAATGCTAACATGTGTTTCAGCCTTGTAGTACACTGGAACCATGCGTGTTAGCTTAGAATACACTGGGAACATGTGTTTCAGCCTTGGAGTACACTAGAAACATGCGTTTCGGCTTAGAATACACTGGGAACATGTGTTACAGAATTGGCATACACTGAAAACACGAGTTTCACGTTAGAATACAGTGAGAACATGTGTTTCAGCCTTGGAGTAAACTGCAAACACCAGTTTCAGCTTAGAATACACTGGCAACATGTGTATCAGCCTTGAAGTTCACTCGAAAGAGAAATTTCAGCTTAGAATACACTGGGAACATGTGTTTCAGCCTTGGAGTACAATGAAAACATGAGTTTAAGGTTAGAATATATTCGAAACATGTGTTTCAGCCTTAGTGTACACTGGAAATACGCATTTCAGGCTTGAGGTAAATTGCAAACAGGAGTTTTGGCTTAGAAGCCAGTGGGACCATGAGTTTCAGCTGCGAATATAATGGGAAAACCTGTTCCAGCCTTTGCATACACTGAAAACACGACTTTTAGCTTAGAATTTAATGGGAACATGTCTTTCAGCATTGGTGTTCATTGAAAACACGAGTTTCAGCTGAGAATACACAGGGAACATTTGTTTAAGCCTTGCATACACTGGAAACATGTATTTCAGGCTTGAGGTAAACTGCAAACAGGAGTTTCGGCTTAAAAGTCACTGGGAACATGAGTTTCAGCTGAGAATATACTGGGAATACCTTTTCCAGTCTTCGCATACACTGGAAACATGATTGTCAGCTTAGAATACACAGGGAACACATGGTTCACCTTTGTTTGCATTGGAAACATGCGTTATAGCTTAGAATACACTGGGAACATGTGTTTCATCCTTAGCGTACACTGAAAACACGAGTTTCAGCTTAGAATACACTGGGAACATGTCTTTCAGCCTTGGTATAAACTAGAAGCATGCGTTTCAGGCTTGAGGTATAATGGGAATAAGTGTTTTAGCCTCAGAATATACTGTAAGCATGACTTTCAGCTTAGAATACACTGGGTACATGTGTTTCAGCCTTTGCATATACTGGAAAACACAAGTTTCAGCTTAGAATACACTGGCAATATTTGTTTAGCCGTGGCATACACTGGAAACACAAGTTTCAGCGTAGAATACATTCGCAACATGTGTTTCAGCCTTGCAGTACACTGGAAACAAGAGTTTCAGCTTAGAGTACAATGCAAACATGTGTTTCAGCCAAGGAGTACACTGGAAACAAGGGTTTCAGCTTAGAATACACTTGGGAACATGCGTTACAGCCTTAGAGTACACCGGAAACACTCGTTTCAGCTTAGAATACACTGGGAACATGTGTTTCAGCCATGGCATACACTGGAAACAAGAGTTTCAATTGAGAATCCATGTTGGAGTACACTGGAAACATGCGTTTCAGGCTTGAGGTGCACTGGAAACAGGAGTTTCATCCTAGAATAAACTGGGAACTTGTGTTTGAGCATTGTCTTACAATGAAAACATGAGTTTCAGATTCCAATACACTGGGAATATGTGTTTCAGCCTTGAAGTACAATGGGAACACGACTTTCAGCTTAGAGTACAATGCGAACATGTGCTTCAGCCTTGGAGTACACTTGAAACATGTGATTCAGCTTAGAATACACTGGGAACATGTGATTCAGCCATGGCATACACTGGAAACAGGAGTTTCAACTTAGAATACACTGGAATATGTTTTCCACGTTGGAGTACACTGGAAACATGCGTTTCAGGCTTGAGGTGCACTGGAAACAAGAGTTTCATCCTAGAATAAACTGGGAACTTATGTTTGAGCATTGGCTTACAATGAAAAGATGAGTTTCAGATTAAAATACACTGGGAACATGTGTTTCAGCCTTGCAGTACAATGGGAACACGACTTTCAGCTTAGAGTACACTGGAAACATGCGTTTCAGGCTTCAGGTTCACTGCAAACAGAAGTTTCAGCTTAGAAATCACTGCGAACATGAGTTTCAGCTGAGAATATACTGGGCACACCTGTTTAAGCCTTAGCGAACACTGGAAACATGATTTTCAGCTTAAAATACACTGGGAACACGTGTTTCAGCCTCAGCGTATACTGAAAACAGATTTTTCAGCTTAGAATATACTGGGAACATGTGTTTCAGCATTGTCGTGACCTGGAAACACAGGTTTCAGTCTTGAGATTCAATGGTAATATGTGTTTCAACCTGGGAATATACAGTAAGCATGAGTTTTAGCTTATAATACACTGGGAACATGTGTTTCAGGCTTCACATACACTGGAAACACACGTTTCAGATTAGAATACACAGTGAACATGTGTTTCAGTCTTGCAGTACAATGGAAACACGACTTTCAGCTTAGACTACAATGCAAACATGAGTTTCAGCCTTGGAATACACTTAAAATACGAATTTCAGCTTAGAATACACTGGCAACATGTGTTTCAGCCTTGGAATACACTAGAAACACACGTTTCTGCTTAGAATATACTGGGAACATGTGTTTCAGCCTTGAATTTCACTGGAAAGACAAGTTTCAGCTTAGAATTCATGGGAACATGTGTTTCAGCCTTAGAGCACGCTGGAAATATGCATTTCAGGCTTCAGGTACACTCCAAACAGAAGATTCAGCTTAGAAATCACTGGGAGCATGACTTTCAGCTTAGAATATACTGGGAACAGGTGTTTCAGCCTTGGTTTACATTGAAAACATGGGTTTCACCTTAGAATACACTGACTACATGTGTTTCAGCCTTGGAGTACACTGGAAACAAGCGTTTCAGGCTTCAGGTACACTGGAAACCGGATTTTGAGCTTAGAAGTCACTGCGAACATGAGTTTCAGCTGAGAATATGCTGGACACACCTGTTTAAGCCTTAGCAAACACTGGAAACATGATTTTCAGCTTAAAATACACTGGGAACACGTGTTTCAGCCTCAGTGTATACTGAAAACACATTTTTTCAGCTTAGAATATACTGGAAACATGTGTTTCAGCCTTGTCATGACCTGGAAACATGGGTTTTAGTCTTGAGGTACAATGGAAATATGTGTTTCAGCCTGGAAACACGACTTTCAGCTTACAGTACAATGCGAACATGTGTTTCAGCCATGGAGTACACTGGAAACAAGGGTTTCAGCTTAGAATACACTGGGAACATGCGTTACAGCCTTAGAGTACACCGGAAACACTCGTTTCAGCTTAGAATACACTGGGAACATGTGTTTCAGCCATGGCATACACTGGAAACAGGAGTTTCAATTGAGAATCCAGTGGAGCATGTTTCCCATGTTGGAGTGCACTAGAAACATGCGTTTCAGGCTTGTCGTATACTGGAAACACTCTTTTCAGCTTAGAATACACTGGCAACATATGTTTCAGGCATGGCATACACTGGAAACAGGAGTTTCAACTTAGAATACACTAGAACATGTTTTCACGTTGGAGTACACTGGAAACACACGTTTCAGGCTTGAGGTGCACTGGAAACAGGAGTTTCATCTTAGAATAAAATGGGAACTTGTGTTTGAGCATTGGCTTATAATGAAAACATGAGTTTCAGATTCGAATACACTGGGAACATGTGTTTCAGCCTTGCAGTACAATGGAAACACGACTTTCAGCTTAGAGTACAATGAGAACATGAGTTTCAGCCTTGGAATACACTTCTAAAACGAATTTCAGCTTAGAATACACTGGCACCGTGTGTTTCAGCCTTGGAATACACTGGAAACATGCCTTACAGGCTTTAAGTACACTGGCAACATGTGTTTTAGCCTAGGTGTACACTGGAAACAGGCGTTTCAGCTTACAATACACTGGAAATATGTGTTTTAGCCTTGGAATACACTGGAAACATGCATTTCAGCTTAGATTACACAGCGAACATGTGTTACAGCCTTCAAGTACACTGGAAACACTAGTTTCAGCATAGAATACACTGGGAACATATGTTACTGCCTTGGCGTACACAGGAAACACAAATTTCAGCTTAGAATACAATGCAAACATGCGTTTCAGCCTTGGAGTACATGGCAAACACCAGTTTCAGCTTAGAATACAATGTGAACATGTGTTTCAGCCTTGGAGTACACTGGAAACAGGTGTTTCAGGCTTCAGGTACAATGGAAACCGGATTTTGAGCTTAGAAGTCACTGGGAACATGAGTTTCAGCTGAGAATATACAGGGAACACCTGTTCCAGCCTTCCCCATCACTGGAAACATGATTTTCAGCTTAGAATACAGAGGGAACACGTGTTTCAGCCGCAGTTTCAGCTTAGAATATACTGGGAACATGTGTTTCAGCCTTGGTGTGCACTAGAAACACGAGTTTCAGCTTAGAATACACTGTAAACTTGTGTTTCAGTTTTGATGTACACTGGAAACACATGTATCAGGCTTTAGGTACTCTCGGAATATGTCTTTTAGCCTCAGAGTACCCTGGAAATATGAATTTCAGCTTAGAATACACTGGGAACATGTGTTTAAGACAGCGTACACTAAAAACACCAGTTTCAGCTTAGAATAAACTGGGTACATGTGTTTGAGCATTGGCTTACAATGAAAACACGAGTTACAGATTCAAATACACTGAGATCATGGGTTTCAGCACTGGCGTACACTGGAAACACAATTTTCAGCAAAGAATACAATGGGAACATGAGTTTTAGCCTTGGAATACACTGGAAACTCACATTTCAGCTTAGAATACACAGCGAACATGTGTTTCAGTCTTGCAGTACACTGGAAACACGACTTTCAGCTTAGAGTACAATGCAAACATGTGTTTCAGCCTTGGAGTACACTGGAAACACGCTTTTCAGTATAGAATACACTGGGAACATGTATTTCAGTGTTGAAGTACACTGGAAAAACAAGTTTCAGCTTAGAATAAAATGGGAACATGTGTTTCAGCCTTGGCGTACACTGGAAACACTCATTTGAGGCTTGAGGTAAACTGTAAAGAGGAGTTTCCATTTAGAATTTACTGGGAACATGAGTTTCAGCTGAGTATATACTGGGAAGATCTGTTTCAGCCTTCGCATACACCAGAAACATGATTTTCAACAGAGAATACAGAAGAAACAAATGTTGTAGGCTCAGGATACACTGAAAAGAGGAATTTCAGCATAGAATATACTGGGAACACATGTTTCCGCCTTGACGTTCACTGAAAACAGGAGTTTGAGACTCAAATGCAATGGGAACATGCGTTTCAGCCTTGGAGTACACTGGAAACATGCGTTTCAGGCTTCAGGTACACTAGAAAAAGGAGTTTCTGCTTAGAAGTCACTGGGAACATGAGTTTCAGCTGAGAATATACTGGGAACACCTCTTTCAGCCTTTCTGAAAACTGGAAACATGATTTTCAGTTTAGAATACAGAGGAAACACGTGTTTCACCCTCAGTTTACACTGAAAACAGGAGTTTCAGTTTAGAATATACTGAAAACACGTGTTTCAGCCTTGGAGAACACTGAAAACACGAGTTTCAGGTTAGAATATACTGGGAACATGTGTTTTAGCCTTGGAATACACTGGAAACACACATTTCAGCTTAGAATATACAGAGAACATGTGTTGCAGCCTTGCACTACACTGGAAACAGGACTTTCAGCCTAGAGTAGAAGGCGAACAGGTGTTTCGGCCATGGAGTACACTGCAAACACGCCTTTCAGGCTTTAGATACACTGGTAACATGCGTTTTAGCCTGGGAGTACACTGTAAGCATGAGTTTCAGCTTAGGAAACACTGGGAACATGTGTTTAAGACATGGCGTACACTGGAAACACCAGTTTCAGTGTAGAATAAACTGCGGACATGTGTTTTAGCCTTGGAATAGACTGGACACACTTATTTCAGCTTAGAATACACAGGGAACATGTGTTTCAGCCGTGCAGTACACTGGAAACTCGACTTTCAGCTTAGAGTACAATGCGAACATGTGTTTCAGCCTTGGAGTACACAGCAAACACTAGTTTCAGCTTAGGATACAAGGGCAATATGTGTTTCACCTTGATGTTCACTGAAAAGACAAGTTTCAGCTTAGAATACAATGCGACCATGTATTTCAGCCTTGGCGTACACTGCAAACAAGAATTTCAGCTTAGAATACAATGGGAACATGTGTTTCAGCCTTGGAGTACACTGGAAACACGCGTTTCAGTTTTCAGGTACCCTCTAAACAGGAGTTTCAGCTTAGAATATACTGGGAACATGGTTTTCAGCCTTGGTGTACACTGGAAACACGCATTTCAGCTTAGAATACACAGTGAACATGTGTTTCAGCCTTGCAGTACACTGGAAACACGACTTTGAGGTTATAGTACAATGCGAACATGTGTTTCAGCCTTGGAGTACACTGGAAACACGCCTTTCAGGCTTTTGGTACACTGGGAACATGTGTTTTAGCCTGGGAGTACACTGCAAACACCAGTTTCAGCTTAGAATACATTGGCTACATGAGTTTCAACTTTGAAGTTCACTGAAAAGACAAGTTTCAGATTAGAATACACAGTGAACATGTGTTTCAGGCTTGCAGTACACGGGAAACAGGACTTTCAGCTTAGAGTACAATGTGAACATGTGTTTCAGCCATGGAGTACACTGGAAACACACGTTTCAGCTGAGAATACACTGGGAATATGTGTTTCAGCCTTGGAGTACACTGGAAGCATGCGTTTCAGGCTAGAGGTTCACTGGATACAGCAGTTTCAGCTTAGAAGTCACTGGGAACATGAGTTTCAGCTGAGAATATACTGGGAACACGTGTTTCAGCCTTGGAGTACACGGGAAACACACATTTCAGGCTTGAGGTAAACTGCAAATAGGAGTTTCAGCTTAGAAGTCACTGGGAACATGAGTTTCAGCTGAGAATATACTGGGAACACCTCTTTCAGCCTTTCTGAAAACTGGAGACATGATTTTCAGGATAGAATACAGTGGAAACAGGAGTTTCAGCCTGGGCATACACTGAAATTACGAGTTTCAGCTTAGAATATAATGGGAACATTTGTTTCAGCCTCAGCATACACTGAAAACACGAGTTTTTGCTTAGAATACACTGGGAACATGTGTTTCAGCCTTGGAGTACACTGGATACACGAGTTTCAGGCTTCAGGTACACTGCAAACAGGAGTTTCAGCTGAGAGTATACTGGGAACACCTGTTTCAGCCTTCGCATTCACTGGAAACATGATTTTCAGTTTAGAATACAGAGGAAACACGTGTTTCACGCTCAGTTTACACTGAAAACAGGAATTTCAGCTTAGAATATACTGAGATCACGTGTTTCAGCCTTGGAGAACACTGAAAACATGAGTTTCAGCTTAGAATACACTGGGAACATTTATTTTAGCCTTGGAATACACTGGAAACACGCATTTCAACTTAGAATACCCAGCGAACATGTGTTTCAGCCTTGCACTACACTGGAAACAGGACTTTCAGCTTAGCGTACAAGGCGAACTGGTGTTTCAGCCATGGAGTACACTGCAAACACGCCTTTCAGGCTTTAGGTACACTGGTAACATGCGTTTTAGCCTGGGAGTACACTGTAAGCATGAGTTTCAGCTTAGGAAACACTGG
>PVJC01055195.1:0-10270 GCA_004026665.1 Murina feae
TTAATTGTAAATAATAGCTTTGCTGGGTAGAGTAATCTTGGTTGTAGGTCCTCCAACCATACTATTTTTCACCAAAACAAATAACTATGCATTTTACTTAGGAGATATTTAACAATTAGTTTTTGAATAAGCAGTAAAAAGTGTTAATATATTTATGTCTTTTGACTATAGTTCAATAATTGAGGTATATATCATCTAGGTATAGTTAACTGAATTTACAAAACAAATTCAATTTATTCAATTAGAACCCAGATACTAAAATATACCCCATTGATAACTGAGGCCCTAATGAGTTAAAGGGAGACCATTTTTACTAAATTTATGATCTTATGTTCCTTTCATTTAATGATTTACCTGTAAATAATAGGTGAATAAAGAAAATACAAACCTCTATTTGGATTTTTAACTCAGCCTTTTGCCACTCTGATTAGCTTAATAAACATACACTAAAGGGGTATGCTTTCCTGTTTCTCTGCACAGATGAAGCTTTCAAATAAAATTTCCTGCCTTTTGTTAAGATTTCAGGGAGGCATCTGTGCCTCTTAACTAAGCAGCTAAGAGGCTAAGTCACATATTTTTTCACTGACAAGTTCAATCTGGATTTCTCCACTGTCTCGTTCATATAAAAGTCCATAGCAGCCTTTGCAACCCTGCCCTGGTGAAGGTGAATGGTGAAAAAGCTTTTAGACATGACAAAGTTGATCAAGTCCAGATCATCAGGGTGGTCCACTCATTTCTTCCAACATAGGGTTTCACGAAATATTGACCCATCAGAAACAAAGAGAATCTTTTCCTCAGGAACAAGTAATACTTAAGAGATGTCATAGAGCCCAGCCAGTGAGGTTCAGTGGTTGAGCATCTACTCACGCACCAGGAGGCCATGGGTCAATTCCCAATCAGGGTGCATGCTCATATTTTGGGCTCCATACACAGTAGGGGGTGTGCAGGAGGCAGCTAATAGATGACTCTCATCATTAACATTTCTTTCCTTCTCCCATCCTTTCTATGAAATAAATAAAAACATTTTTTAAGAGAAGTCATGCAATGAAAACTAAAATCTAAATCACAAATTCAGCACTGACAATACCTGTTTAAATAGCACAGAATTATCTTGTCATTATTTGCACCTAAGAACAAACACAATAATGAAATTACTAAGAAACTTGCTGAGCTTGAGCAGCAAATGACCAATTGAATAATTTAGACCAAATCAAAAACTAATTTTTGGCACACGCATTTCATAACATAAACAACAAAAGTTTAACAAAGAGAGTATTTAAACCAAATTTTCACAATAAATTAATATTAAATATGTTAGTAAGTTTACTTTTCAAGGAATACCAGGGGAGATTCCTTGTGACAAGTCAATTATTTGATAAAGCATATATATAATTCCTAATTTATCTGAATAGAAACTTAGATTTGCACATTCAGTAATTAGATTACTTCAAGTAATAACTATAGAATATTTTTACTACTTGGCCCATTTAAACTAGTATGAAGGCACAGATAGTAATCTTTTTAGTCATCACCAGTTTGTGTAGTCAGCTAGTCTCAATTATTCACACATGGAAAATAAATGGAGTGTATGTCCTTCTCAGGGCAGATCTTTAGCAGTTAATCCTGAAGCGCTAAATTACAACAAAAATTTAAGACAAAATAAGCCTGTCTGCTCTATGACCATTTGGTAAGACATTTTTATAGTAGATTTTGATTAACACACCAACTCTTTTGAGAGATCATGTATATTGAAGAAAGTAAGCTCTGGAAGTAAAGCAAGGCACTAGTTTCAGCCCTAGAAATGCCTACCTTTTTAATGAGTTATGATCAATACCATTGTGTATGCTTTTGCTTTTTTAATAATTTATAATAAATACTTTCGTGTTTAGATGCCTGCATAATGTTGCATTATATGAGCTACTACAATTATTAAACCATCTCATATTATTTCAAATTAAAAAATAGTTGTATAAATAATGCTGTAGCTTTATTTGTATACATGTTTTTGTTTTTATTTTTACTCCATATATAAATACCCAAGAATGTTATTTTCAAATGCCAAAACATTTTAATCTTCTTAGCTCCATGTTACATATTGGAGGGGCTGAAGTCATCTCAGTATCATAACAGTGGTTGGGATATACCATGCTCGCTGTACTGTGGTTGTAATAGCACTGGGCAATTATTTAGAATTAGTTTTTGCTAAGTGGTTATATATAAATTGGTGCCTTAAGGAGGTAGAAAGTCTTTTGTTTCCTATATGCTAGATAGAGATCTTTACTACAAAGAATCATGTCATCAGACATCTAGAATTCTAGATAATTTATTCCAGGAAGATATTTTATTGATTTCATTGACTCATACTCACACTTTGTCATGAAAAGCATGATGCGTCCCCCACAAGCATTCACTCTCTAGGCAGCCAGACAAAGAAAAGGTACCTGCAGGTGTTGGTTTGGGTAACCACAGAGAACCTAAAGAATACAAGAGTGTCTGAGGCAAGAGGGACAACAAAATTAATTTTTTATGGATATATTAGAAAACTTTTTGAGTTCTCCAAATTTATGCATACACAATAACATAAAAAGCATAAAGACTTAAGTTTGTAGGCAAGACTTTACATCGCTCAGGGGAAAAATCAACAGTCATTTTGTTCTATCATATACACTTATTTCTCTGTTTTCTTACAAACATTTAATAAACTTTGTTCAGAGCATATATCTAAGGAAATTCCTCTTCTTGATTTTTCCAAATTAAATCCCCTGCTTGCAGGTTCTTGGATTTCTTCTTTCTATCACTGGCAGTGGTCTGCACATACACAGACACTGTGTTGTATGTCATTTTTTTTACATTAGTAGAGGCCCGATGCACGAAATTCATGCAACACTAGGTCTTCCTTCCCAGCTGCTGGCACCGGCTTCACTCTGGCACCAGGGATCTGGGCTTCCCTCCAGCTACTGGCAGGCACTTGCAGCTCTGGCTTTGTCCAAAAGGTTATCCGGTCTAATAAGCATATTATGCTTTTATTATTATAGATTATAGATTAGGATTAGTAGGTAAACTAGATAAATTAAGGATAAAAACATCAAAATCAAAACTTTGATTTTGTGTTGTGCAGATGACTAGGCTCATTGTAATAAGTTAATTGATTCAAAGTAAAACTTGAGCAAGATTATACATTACAAAGGCAATGCATTTACCAATAACTAATATTTAAAAATACAATTATGCAAATTTTGAAAACCAGATTTCTGTACTTTGAAAATAGACTGCTTTACAAGAATGGCTGTCAGCCTGTATGTCTGAAAATGTGAAAATCTATTGTACTTAAGGAAAAAATTCACTTGTCTTAGCTAATGTTGAATAGTTTTGTTAACCTACAACTTTTTGTTTTGCAGAGTTCAATCTTTTAAAAATGTAAGGTGTAGGCGACATATTTGTCCTTATATTTCTAGGCTCCTAATTTCCCTGACCAGAAACTACTATAGCTACCCCAGACATACTACCTAGTAATGTTTTGCAAATGGTAAGATTTCATTCCTTTTTTTATAGCCAAATAACATTCCATTGTATATATGTACTACAGTTATTTTTTAAAAATCCAGTCTTCTATTGAGGGGCATTCAGATTGCTTCCATAGCTTGGCTATTGTAAATAATGCTCTAAAGAACATAGGAGTGCATATATCCTTTTAAAGTAGTGCTTTAAGTTTCTTCAAATGTATACCCAGAAGTGAAATCACTGGGTCATAATACAGTTCTATTTTTAATTTTTTGAGGGCCCTCCATACAGTGGCTGCACCAGTCTGCATTCCCACCAACAGTGCATGAGGGTCTCCTTTTCTCCACATCCTCGTCAACACTTGTTTATAGATTAACTAGGGGCCTGGTGCACGAAATTCGTGCACAGGGGGAAGGGTGGGGGTCCCTCAGCCCAGCCTGCTCCCTCTCATAGTCTGGAACCCCTCAGTGGATGTCCTATGATGGCCCCAGTCTGCCAGGTGCCTTGTGTGTATGTGTGTGTGTGTGTGTGTGTGTGTGTCGCCACTGGGGACCTGCCCCCAGCTGCATCTAAGGCTTGGAGCAGTCCTCCTGTGTGTATCTACCTGCTGGGGGCCTGCCCCCAGACACATCGTCAAGGCTTGGAGCAGGCACCCCCTCTATGTTGATCTCTCAGACACTTGCCCTCCCTTGCATGTTGTTCTCTTTTTTGAGCTGTGGCCAGGGCTGGGTGCTGCCTGCCTGCCAAGCTTGCCTACTACCTATCTTCCTCCAGCCACCAGAAAGCAGGGAAAACCCTGCCTTGTGGTCAGGCCAGCCTTTTCCTGCTCCCTGATCCCTGGAAGGGGTCTGGGGAGCCGCCAGGCAGGCCCCCAGCCCCCAAGAGCTTGCTTTCCAGCTCCCCAGTGCCCCCCCAAGGGGCCTGGGAAGCCACCAAGCAGGCCGCTGACCCCCCCACCACCTCTTACCCGCTCCCTGGTGCCCCTTGAAGGGCCTGGGCAGCCGCCAGGCAGGCTGCCAACCCCGCCGCCTCTTTCCCACTCACCGGTCCTGGGTCCTGCGCTGTTCCACCCTGTAGCCGCTCTGTGCACTCGGGAGGTCCCTCAGCCTGGCCTGTGCCCTCTCGCAGTCTGGGACCCCTCTGGGGATGTCCACCTGCTGGCATGCCTGACCAGTCTGAGTGACGGGCTGATAGCTGTCTCCAGGCTGGCCAAGCCCCCCAGGAACATCCCTCACCCCATTGGGTTGTGGCCAGCGTGGGTGACGGGCTGATTGGCACTTTCAGGCTTCAAGGCTGCCCATAGCTCCCATTGACCCAATGTCCCAGCAAGGCTGGCTGGATGCAGGTTTCTGGGGTTTGTTTATCTTCTATAATTGATGTACTGTTCCTTTAAGCTGAAGTGCGCTGAGGTAAGGAAACCTCCTCTGCTTCACCTCGCAGAGCAGCGTCTATAATGAGACTTTGTTACTCTTAGTAAAGCAGGCCAGGCCTGCTGTTCCCTTCAGCTCCCGAGGATTCTATGATTGTTACATTATTGAAACATGTTTCGGAGCCTGCCCGCCAAGGGCTGAAAACAGTTTCGCTTTCACTCCTGCTGCAGGGGACGCTGCCTAAACGTTTACTCAGGTCCGTGAGTGGTGGCCACCATGTTGGCTGGGTTAATTTGCATACAGTCACTCTGATTGGCTGGTAGGCGTCCCGAAGAAACGGTTAATTTTACTATTCCGCTTTTATTAGTTTAGATGGTAGCCATTCTGACAGGTGTGAAGTGTCTTCTCATTGTGGTTTTAATTTGTATTTCTCTGATGATTATTGATGTTAAGCATCTTTTTATATGCCTACTAGGGGCCTAGTGCATGAATTCATGCACCTTGAAAGGAACTGTGTGCTGTGAGATGGCAGTGGGCACAGGGGTGGGTTTCAGACCATCCTCTGCACCCCAGCCCAGTTCCTCCCACCACAGCCCCTGGTTTCCTGTCTCCTAGCAGCCCTGCTCCTGCTGCCACTGCCGCTCCCACATGCTGATGGCACCAACCCTGCTTGTGCCCGCTGACAGTGCAGAGTGGTTGGGACCAGCACCATCAGCAGATATGAGCAGTGACTGCTGCCCCGATTGCCCTTCAAGAGCAAGGGGAGGTGGAGAAGCCCTCAGGCTATCAGGGCCAGCAGCCACTGCTTGCACCAGCTGATGGCGCTCAGCAATTGGAACCAGCACCAGGTGCCAGCAGCGGGTCTGAGTGATGGCTCCAGCACCAGCACTGGGTGCAAGTGGGGCTATTACTGGCAGCGGGTGTGAGTGGTGGCTGTAGTCCTGATCACCCCTCAGGAGAAGGGGGAGGTGGAGAAGCCCTGAAGGGTGATTGGGACCAGCAGCCACCACTCACATCCACTGACAGTGCCAAGCAATCAGGGCTGGCAGCAGGTGTGAGTGGGATCAGTGCCAGCAGCAGGTGCTAGCACTGGGCAGGACTGCAGCACACGGGAGCAAAGAATTTTCAGTAACCAACAGAGGCTCGACTGATGACAGCAACTGGTGCCCTGTCTTGATCTGGTGCCCTTGCTCACCTCCATCATCCCACCACAGTCGACACCTGTCATGTTCTGCACTCTACTGCCTGCTGCCAACACCCGCCATGTTCCCTGTATGCCCCCTGGTGGTTAGCGCACATCATAGTGACCATTTGTTTGATTGTTCTGTCGTTTGGTCTATTTGCATATTTGTCTTTTATGATATAGGATTGGCCATATGTCCTCTTTGGAGAAGTGTCTAGTCAGGACTTCTGCCTACTTTTTAATTGTGTTGTTTGTATTTTGGGGGTTGAGCTGTATGAGTCATTTATAAACTTTGGGTGCTAACCCTTTATCAAAAGTATCAGCTGCAAATACATTATTATTTACATTATCACGAACAACCCCATATGATAGGTATTATCCTCTTTCCAGGTTTACAGACGAAGAAACAGAAGCCCAGGAAGGTTCTGGAGCTAATAAGCTAAAGAACAAGGGATTTCAGCCCAGGGCTTCCATCTCAGGCCCAGTGCTTTTAGCCACTATACTAGGACTTCACTTATTAATAAATCTAGCAAAGTTACATGAAGCTATCAAAGAAAAGCAGCATGTCTATGTTAACATGGTAAAAGATGTTTTCTAAAGTGGATATGTCATGACACAGCAGGATAAGCAGAATGTTTAGAATTATGGGGCTAACATTGAAGAAGCACACTGTCTCTGAAGGAGGGAACTGGAATAAGAAGGACTGAATTTTAGTATTATTGAATTGTCATTATGATCGTGTATTACTTTCATCTATAATAACCTATAATAATAAAAGCATAATATGCTAATTAGATCAGACATCCTTCTGTGCTTCCTGGATGAAGTTGGGGCTGCGAGGGAAGCCCGGGTCCTGGTGCCAGAGGGAAGCTGGTGCCGCCAGGCGGGAAGAGGAAGGCCTCCTCTTGCACAACTTTCGTGCATCGGGCCTCTAGTAAAAAATAAAAGACTATATTTAGAAACAGCTTCAACTGTGAAGTGCATCAAACATGCAAGAATCAACCAACGAATGCATAAATAAGTGGAATAACAGATCAGTATTCCTCTTTCTCTCTCTCTCCTCTCTCTTACTCTCTTCCCCCCTCCCCCCCTCTGTCTCCCTCCCTCTTCCTCTTTTTTTAAGAAAAATCAATGTTAAAAGGCAGCATGGATTTTAAGAATGTGTCCTTGTTAATATTGCCAGGCATGGCATAGAGGGTGTGGGACTATTAGAAGCAACGTGGATTCCAACCCTGCTTCTGAGAGGCAGTTCTGACTGCAAAGGGCAGGCAATGCTCTGAAGCCAGGGCGCAGGAGCTTCCACCCTCTGGCGTGTAATAAACAACTTAGAATGAATCAGCATCCAGGTGCCTGGAGGAGTCCACAGCCTCTCCGTAATGGTGTTTTTTGTTTGTACAGGGCTAATCTCATAATGTTGTCCTGTACTCAGTGCTGTGCATTTTCAGGCACAGTTATATTTTTTTTCATGTGTTTTATTTCATAAAGGCAAACACCTTTATGTTCCCTTTAAAATGAGGATGTTCTATTTGAATTGCCTATTGAAGGCAATCAAAGAATGCTACCTCAGAAACACATTGAGCGTAAGTGCTACACATGTACGTGCTCTATCTCTACCATAGTCTCTGAATGTATTTATCATCTATCCGTCTGCCTGTCTACTTACCTACCCATCTGTTTCAGTCTGCTCAGGCTGCTGTACACAATTGTCATAGACTGGGGGACTTCAACAACAGACTTTCATTTCTCACAGTTCTGGAGGCTGAGAAGTCCAAGCATCATTTCCTGGTGATGCTCCTTCTTACAGCTTTCAGGCAGCCACCGTCTTGTGGTGTCCTTACCTGGCAGAGGGAAAAAGCCTTGTGTCTCTTATTTTAACAGCACCAATCCCATCACATCAGCTCCACCCTCATGACCTCTTCTAATATAATTGCTTCCCAAAAGCCTCATCTCTAAATACTATCACATTGTGGGATAGGGCTTCAACATCTGAGTTTTTGGGAGTGAGGGTGTGTGGGGGGGGGAAGAGGGGAATTCAGTTATAACACTATGTTCTACCTATCTACCTATTATTTTCTGTATGTTAATCTTTTCTCATGTATAGAACAATAACAAGGTGGTTTATACGTCATTTCGCTACATTATTTTATTCTTCTAAAATTCTTGCAAGGTAAATACGCCAGAGTAAAAGCGCCAAGTTCACTGAGATATTTGGAAGTTGAGAAATGGTGATGCAAGGAATTTGACCCACATCTTCTCTGCCCTCTCCTCCCTCCCACTGGGCTCTATTCCAGCCACATTTGTTCACTAACTGCTTCCTGAGCACATGAGGCATCCTTCCGCTGGGCCTCGGCAGGGCTTACTTCCATTATCTGGAATGCTTTTCCTCTGATGTTTGACTCAATCACATTCTTCTAGACTCTTCATATCCCACTTTCTCAGTGAGGCTTACCCTGTCCACTGTTTAAATGAAAACACTGCTTCTCTCTCGCACCATCTCAATCCTCCACATACGGCTTTATTCGCCATAGCATTTGTTATTGCAGAGAACTTACATGTGTTTATTATTCCCCCTCCCCCTCCCAACCAGAATGTAGGGTCCACAGAGTCAGGAATTTTGCCTTTATTAGGTTCTAGTGAAGACCCTATAGAACTGTAGGGTCATCCAGAACTGGGCAAAATTTTAACTTGTATGATGTAATATTTTAGCACTTTAGATTAGAGCCAGGCTGGTTATTACAGAAGATCTTTTCTGATATTTTTAAGCAGTGCGGTACATTCTAAGTAAACATACATTGTCAATAATTACAGTTTAATTATAATAATTACAGAGCAGGCATGAGTTCTGTCTCATTTTGTTCCTCCAGACTCAAGAATCTAGATGCCAAATTCATCTTTTCTGGGTGAAGTAGAAATGCGTGAGGATGCCTAGCCCAAGTCTAAGTTAAATTAGACACACACACACACACACACACACACTCATTCACTCACTCTCACACCCTCACTCTTAAACATCTTTAAAAACTAAAACCATAAAGTGTGTTTGTCTTTTTTTTTAAATTTTCTAAAATCCATTTCAGAGAGGAAGGGTTGAGAGAGAGAGAAACATCAGTGATGAAAGGGAATCATTGATTGGCTGCCTCCTGCACACCCCATACTGGGGTTCAAGCCCACAAATCCAGGCATGTGCCCTGGACCGGAATTGAACTCAGGACCCTTCAGTTCGCAGGCTGACACTCTATCCACTGAGCCAAATCGGTTAGGGCTAAAGTGTGGTTTTCTATAACACATCAGAGATTCTCTAGCCACAACTGAGGTCAGAGTGGTGGGAGAGAAGAGAGGAGCATAGAGAGAAGAGGTAAGAGTGAGTCCCACATCACTCCCTCTTCTGGACCTTCCTTCCTCCTGGACTGTCATTCCTTACACTGAAAACAAGATTTCAGGAGTCAGTATGTGCAGATATAAATTGAGTCACTGGGACACAGAGCATTTTGTACAGTTAAGTCTGGCACAACACATCTCCATTCCTATGCCAGCTCTTCCTCTACAATAAAGACGGGAGCAGAGGCAGATGAATAGAAATAAGATTTTATTTAACACAGAGTTGGGCAACAAATACATAATTGAGGTAAATGTGTAGGGAAAAAGAAGCACCTATTAAAGCTAGTGATCACGGAGGAGGGGTGGTGTCCATAGCCTCAGTGTCATTCTCCCTGGCTCTGCCACCAGACTGGACAACGGGACCCTGATAAGGAGGGGTGGTATCCATCGGCTCTATGTCATTGTCCCTGGCTCTGGCACCAGACTGGACAACGGGACCTTGAGGTGGAGCGGTGTTGTCCACAGCCTTAGTGTCCTTCTTTCTGGATCTGGGGCCAGACTGGATAACGGGACCTTTAGGAGGAGAGGCGGTGTCCACAGCCTTAGTGTCGTTCTTTCTGGATCTGGGGCCAGACTGGATAACGGGACCTTTAGGAGGAGAGGCGGTGTCCACAGCCTTAGTGTCGTTCTTTCTGGATCTGGGGCCAGACTGGATAACGGGACCTTGAGGTGGAGAGGTGGTATCCACAGCCTTAGTGTCGTTCTTTTTGGATCTGGGGCCAGACTGGATAACGGGACCCTGATAAGGAGGGGTAGTATCCATCGGCTCTGTGTCGTTCTTTCTGGATCTGGGGCCAGACTGGATAACGGGACCCTGATAAGGAGGGGTGGTATCCAT
>PVJC01055196.1:0-10270 GCA_004026665.1 Murina feae
TGTTCTATAAATGTCAATTAAATCCATCTGATCCAGTGTGTCCTTTAGAGTCTCTGTTTCCGTATTAAGTTTTTGTCTGGAAGACCTATCCAGTGAAGTCAGAGGGGTGTTAAAGTACCCTGTTATGACTGTATTATTGTTGCTCTCTCCATTAAAGTCCTTTAGAAATTTTTTTATATAGCTAGGTGCTCCTATGTTGTTTATGTATAGGTTTACCAGGGTTATATCCTCTTGTTGGATTGATCCCTTTAGTATTATGTAGTGACCTTTGTTGTCTCTTATGATGGCCTTCATTTTAAAGTCTATTTTGTCGGATGTGAGTATTGCTGCTCCAGCCTTTTTTTCTTTTTCATTTGCATGGAGATTTTTTTTTTTTTTTCATCCCTTCCCTCTCATCCTGTGTGTGTCTCTTGTTTTGAGGTGGGTCTCTTGAAAACAGTGCATAGTTGGGTCATGTTTTTATATCCATTCAGCTACACTATGCCTTGTGATTGGAGCATTTAATCCATTTACATTCAGGGTTATTATTGATAGGTACTTATTTATTGCCATTTTAATCCTGTATGGCTAGGTTTCTCTCTGTTTCTTCTTCTCATTACAGCAATCCCTTCAGCATTTCTTGTAATGCTGGCTTGGTGGTGATGAACTCCTTTAGCCTTTTTTTTTTGTCTGGGAAGCTCTTTATTTGACCATCTATTTTGAATGATAGTCTTGCTGAGATAGTAATCTTGGTATCAGATCCTTGCTTTCCATGACCTTGAGTACTTCATGCCATTCCCTTTGGCCTGTAGAGTTTCTGATGAGAAATCAGGTGTCAGCCTTATGGGAACTCCTTTGTAGGTAACAGTTTTCTTTTCTCTTGCTGCCTTTAAGATTCTCCTTTGTCTTTTTAATTTTTGGCATTTTAATTATGATGTATCTGGGTGTGGGTCTTTTCAGTTCTTCTTTGGGGTTCTCTGTACTCCTGAACTTGTGTGACTTTTTCCTTTTCCAGGTTAGGTAAGTTTTCTGCTATTATTTTTTCAAACATCTTCTCCATTGCTTTCTCTCTTTCTGCCTCTTCTGGCACACCTACTATTCTAATATTGCTATGTTTCACATTGTCCCACAGCTCTCTTAAGCTGTCGTCCTGTTTTTTAATTATTTTTTCATTTTAGTTCTCTGAGTGATATTTTCCAACTCTGTCTACTAATTAACTGATTAGATCCTTAACTTTCCCTAATCTGCTGTGTATTCCTTCCAATATGTTCTTTATTTGTGTTATGTCATTATTTATCTCAGACTGTTCTTTTTTTTTTTTTGTAGTTACTATATCTTTTTTCATGCTGTTGAGCATTTTTATCACCATTACTCTAAACTCTGATTAAGATACATTTTTTATCCCTGCTTCTTTTATCTCTTCTTCTGAAGAATTCTCTAGTTCTTTCATGTGAGGGTTGTTTCTTTGTCTCCTCATTTTGGCTTTTTGTTTGGATTTGTGACTGTATACTAGGTGGATCCTCTACACCTCTCAATCTCTAGTGCAGGACAGTGTTAAAGGCTGTTTTTGACTAATTGGATAAGGCAAAGACTCAAAGCCTCCAGAGACCGATGGACTTAAATTGCCCCCAGGCAATTGTCCCCAGGCATGGGGAGAGTTTTTTTTCAACAGGGTGGGGCAGTTGCTTCTGTCTGGAGGCTAATTGTTACTTAATCTCTTAAGTGTCCTCAGGACAAGGTGTTTTCCAATAAGGTGTGTTGACTGTCCTCCCCACAGACAAGGTAGATGTCTATGTAGGAAAGATGTCATCCACTGTGTGAGGGAATGACTCAGCCCAGGAAACTTGGGGTGTCTGCCTTCTGAGCTCTGTCCCCCGAGTCCCCAATCCTGGCTTCTGCTCTCAGAACTCCAGTCCCTTCACCTTCCCTCTGCCAGAGCACAAGGTGGGTGGCTCCACAGGAAATTTTTGTGCATTGGCCCTTTGAGGGTCTCTGGCAGACAGCACCCACTGCTTTTCACAGCCAGATGTTATGTGGGTACCCTCCTCAGTTCTTGCACTCTCTGCTGGGGAGCCCAATTTGGGATTAGACCCCAGAGTTCTCAGTGGCACCCCTTACAGCTGAGATATCTCTCCAGGACTTCAGTAGCCATCTGTGAGAACCTAGCCAGCCCTTTCGCCCCTCTGCCCCTCCTACCAGTCTCTATGCAGTCTCCATCTACGGTCCTCGGGTATCAGGGTTCTCTCCTTTGAGTTTTCCGTTGATTATTCAGGAAGATTTTCTGTATTTTAGTTGTAATACCAGTTTGTTCCTGGGAGCATGTCCATGCCAGATATCTTCTTTTTTCTCAAAGTACAATTGATACACAACATTATATTAGTTTCAGGTGTACAACCTAATAACTTGATATCTAATCTAATAAAAGAGCAATATGCAAAGTAACCATCACTCTGAGGCACCCAAAGCACGCCCACCAGCCAAGCCACGCCCACCAGCCAATCAGAGCGGCTGTATGTAAATTAACCAAGCCAAGATGGCAGCTGGCAGCCACAGAGCTAGAGCAAACAGGAAGCCAGCGATGGAGGAAACTGCCTGCCTAGGCAGGCTGTGGCCTCTGCTCAAGGCAACAAAGTTTCAATTATAGAAGATAAATAAACCCCAGAAACCTGCTTCCAGCCAGCCTCGCTGGGATCTTGGGTCCATGGGAGCTGTGGCCAGCCTGCAAACAGCCCTCAGCCCCTCATCCAGGCTAGCCAGGCACCACAGTAGGGACCCGAACCCTGAAGGGGCTTGGACAGCCTGCAAACAGTCATCTGCCCCTCACCCAGGCTGGCCAGGCACACTAGCAGGTGGCCATTCCCTGAGGGGCCCCAGACTGCGATAGGGCACAGGCTGGGCTGAGGGAACCCTCCCCCCCCCCCCCAGTGCACAAATTTTTGTGCACCGGGCCCCTAGTTTGTATATATTGCAGAATGATCATGACAGTAAGTCTACTTGGCGTCCATCATCACTCAGTTACAATTACTTTTTCTTGTGATGAGAACTTGTAAGATCTATTCTCTTAGCAATTTTTAAACACACAACACAGTACTGTTAACTTTAGTCTCCATGCTGTACATTACATCCCCAGGACTTACTCATTTTATAACTAGAAGTTTGTACCTTTTGATGCTCTTTTTTGTGATTGATTATTAAGCTCAATTCTGTTATAATCCATGAACTTATTCATGTGCTTTAATTACTAAAAATCGTTGACATTTGTTTTATTGGCTAATCTTGGTTGATGTTTCATGTGCATTTGAAAGAATTTGTGTTCTCTTTTTAAAAATATATATTTTATTGATTTTTTTACAGAAAGGAAGGGAGAGGGATAGAGAGTTAGAAACATCGATGAGAGAGAAACATTGATCAGCTGCCTCCTAAACACTTTCTACTGGGGATGTGCCTGCAACCAAGGTACATGCCCTTGACCTTGACCAGAATCGAACCTGGGACCTTTCAGTCCGAAGGCCGACTCTCTATCCACTGAGCCAAACCAGTTAGGGTGGAATTTGTGCTCTTTTGTAAAGATTGTACACTGAATATTATTAGTTAAATCAAATTAGCTGATGGTGGTGTCCACATCGGCTACATCCTTTCTGGTGTTTGTCTAGTTCATATATCCCCTTTTTTATGGGAGACACCTTGACCGGTGAGGTAGACATCTTAATTTTCTCTTACAAATGCTTTGTTAATTATTTTAGTCTTGATTCTTGTTGTGATTAATTTTGGATTATTTCTATCACTTGTCTTTAGGTTTATTGATATTCTGTGTTTAATTTCTAAAGTCTATCTTGTTTATTTTTTCTTTTAAGGTTTTTTTTGTAAGACAATACAGTTGTGTTAGTCTCTTTAAGCTAACTTTGTGGTAATTAGTTAGAGCAGCAGCAGGAAACTAATACTCGTTCACCCACCAACACATCAGCTTCAAGAGGCCAGGATGTGTCTTGCTCACGGCCATGTCCCCAGCACCTTGAGCAGGGTCTCACTCATGGGAGGGGCTCAGGAGATATTGGTTGATTGGGCGGCTGCTTCAACAACCAGGAACTCCATCCCTTGGACTGAAATGAATGACCCAGAGTGGTCATCTGATCTCTTAGGATATTTTTCATCTCTAGAAGTTCTGTTTGCTTGTGTTTTACACCTTCACTTTCCTTGTGTTTATGCTTCCCCTCTACTTTCTTGAACACACGGAGTTCTTCTGTTTTCTCCAGTTTCAGATCCTTGTCTGTTGGTAGCATCACATCAGTTATTTTGGGGTCTATTTCTATTTATTAGTTTCCCTCCTGGTTAGGTGTCATATTTGCCTGCTTCTTGGTTTTGTTATTGGATGCTGGACCTTGTGCATTTTACATTGTTGGGTGGCAGGTTTTGTTGTTTTGTGTGTTTTTTTCAAAAGTACTTGGACATTTTAATGAACTTCCCTATATGTAGCTTCAAGCTACCAGGACGCAGGCCCCACCAATACCTTAATCTTCTCCTCGGCTCTTCTGCTGAGGAACTTGGCCTTCACGGTGACAGGCTGCTTGGGGCGCTTTCCCTTCCCCAGGACCTTGTAGTAGCCGATCGCACCGCATCGATGTAGGAGCAGCGCCAGCCTTGCTTTCGGCAGCAGTTCCCGCGTCTGCTCACTGACCAGGGTCCACAGTTATCCAGGGTGATGGTTGGGCAGAAGCTCTGGTTCCTCTTCAAGTGGTGATGCCTCACACCAACTTTCCCTGTAGCCTGGGTGATATTTGTCGAAATTGATCCTGTGGTGACGCAGGCCGCCGGCATTACTGCGGCCCCCCGGGTGCTTCCTGTGCTTGCCAATGCAGCCGTGGCCGTGGCTCACATGGCCCCGAAGTTTCTGGGTCTTCCTCAGTCTGGATGGCATGTCGGTGGCCAAGTTGCAAGAGCTTGTATTTTTTTTAAACACCATTGGACTTGGACCAAATACAGTAACTGAAGTTAAAATCTGTATCAGCTGAGTACACACTTAAGGACTTACTAGTTATCTTGTGCCCTGTTTATAAGGCCTTAACCTCATCCCTTGTCAGCAGGAATTGTTCCTGTCCCGGTTCTTGGTTGCTGCTCCGAGTCTGTCCTGTGTGCTCGGCAGCGCTGTTGGTACACAGCGAGAGGAGGCCAGGAAAAGTGATTGAGGTCACCACACCACTCATTTGAACAGGGACACGCTTACATAGAGAATTCGCTACCCAGATCTGTGAAAGGACATGGTGGATCCAGGGAGCAGCCATTCAAACATTGGGAGGGGAGAAGGTGTGGTTAGGATCTTGGGCAGCAGAATGGCTGCTGAGGAACTACAGGCCCAGCTGGTGGGCTCGCTGGGGTCCCCCTCACAGCAGGAGCAAGCTGAGAAAAATGCAGGGAACCAGGGGAAGACCTGCCCCTCTAGCACCCTCTGCTGACAAGGCTGGACATGGTGCCACTGGCCCAGGAGCAGTTTGCAGGGCTGGCCCTTCACAGCACAGAGCTGGGAGGGGTGGGCTTGAAGAGGTAATTGATGGCTGGCTCAGCCTGCTCCCTGAGTAGGAGTTGATTTTTTCGCTGAGGCGTGATGGGTGGAAAGAACTATCTTCAGAGATGGAGTGGATCAGCGCTCCAGGCAAAGGTCGTCATGAGTGCAGTGAGGTTAGTGCAGAGTCTGCATTGGAATCTGGAAAACTGTGGTCAGGAAGGTAGTTTGCTTCCAGGTATGGACAGTTCCATGCGGGGAGCTCCATGCTGGCTCACTTTGGAGTCACTCTGGCTGTGGCTCGGAGAAGGGAGCACAGTGGCTCAGCCCGGAAGGTGGCGGCCAGCAGCAAGGGAGATCCAGGTGGGCAGGACAGGAGCTCGCCGCTTCACGGGTGACTGACACCCGGCCCCTCGGGGATAGGCAGACTTGAGGGGTGACAAGAGGAGGAACCATGAGTTTTCTCCATATGACAGTTCCCTTTAGGAGTCTGTCTTGTGACTCTGCCCTGGATGCCAGAGAAAAACTCCTGTATAACATTCGTTCAGAAAGTTCCAGTGTCTCGGTTTTATATGTTTTCTAAAAGGCATGTTTCTGAAATTTGCATGAGCATTTAAACATGAGTCTGTGCTGTTCTCTCTTTCAAGCAGGGCCAGGACTTCCTTCTCCACGGCCCTCTGGGCGGGTCCCCGGCGGAGGCAGGCGGCGGGAGGCTGGCTCTGGGCGCCCAGCCGTTGCCCTCCGACACGTCTTGTGCTTGTGAGGCCTGCAGCGAGCGCAGGTATGGTGGGTGTGCAGGAGAGTGGGGGACCACTGAGTGGGTACTGGGGCTGGGCCAGGATGGCTTCTTCCTAAAGGCCACACCCTCCTGAGAGGGAGCCAGTGGCCGGGTGGTTGTGAGGGAGACCGACCGACCGGTGAGTGAAGCTCCTCCCTCCTTCCCACCCTGAGGACTGACTGGAGGGAGCAAGTCCTCAGGAGGGACAGGAGCCAGGATTCAGTCATCAGAACCCAGGGTTGGTGGAGTGGACTGGGGCCAGGGCCATGGGGAGGGGAGGGGAGAGCTGCCTAATGGGCCCAGGCAATGGAGGTCTGGGAGCGGGGCTGGTCAGCATTCCCCATCTCTGTTGTGGGAGGGGGCCGACGTCTCCCAGAGACGAGGTCTCGGGGACTGGCTGGCCAAGGGCACCCCAGGGGCTGTGCCAGCCCACTGCAGCAACAGCAGAGCCGGATGGAGTAGGGAAGGAAGTGGGTGTGGACGGGAGGGCCGTGATGGAGTCGGGGATGGCGAGGATGGTGCTGACTGACCCTGACCCCCTGCCTTGTGCTGCCTCACAGAGAGATCTCGGCAGAGACGGACCGGGAGCCACAGCAGCTGCAGAACTACTGGTCTGAAGTGCGCTACATGGTCCGCTGCATTTACCGCCAGGCGGGGACCCCACTGGCAGACGACCAAGACCAATCCCTGGTGCCTGATAAGGAGGGGGTGAAGGAGCTCGTGGATAGGTACTCATGTCCCCTGTGTCATGTCCTGCCTCGCTGGTACCCGGGTAGCTGGCCTCTGCTGGTGGGCTCTGCTCTCAAGGTCTGGGTGCACTGCGGGGGCTCAGCAGACAGCTGGCAGGGGAGAGCCCTCTGTGTCAAGTTCCAAGTTCTGGTTTGCTGAAACCTTTACTGCCCATATAGTAGGAGTGGAGTCACCCTTCTGCCACTTCTCGTGTTGAGATTGACACTAAGTACTGCCTGTGCTGGGTGCTGCTGAGCACTGGCTTAGCCTGAGGAAGACATTGGGCAGCTGTCCCATCCACAGGGTGAGGACACGCAGGTTCTGTGCAGCATGGCATCCGAGGACCAGGCACTGCGCGTGAGTAGCCAGCACTGTGGCCAGGCCTGCCCATGGGTGTCTCAGACAGCAGACCCCTCATGCTCGTGACAATGCAGAATTTGAGGTGGACATAATTTTAATTTTTCCTTATAGTCTTAGCATCTTTTTTGAAATGTTCCAAATAAAAATGATAAATTTGAGTTATACATTTCATGGATTGGTTCTCATATTGGTTTCTTTTTCTCACGTTTTGAATGCGGCACCTTCGGGGGTTTTATAAACTCTTGTTTGCTGTGCATTAGTCTATCCTGGACACGGGAGTAGTGGTTGGCCGTGGGCTGTGCTAATGGTTGATGGATTCCGCCCGTGTGTTCCCGGTTTGACCTGGGAACCCCTGCTGTTCCTGAGCTGGTTCCAGGTGGGCCAGGTCCCTTTTTTGCAGTTAGATTGCCCAGTGAGTGTTAGGAAAGCCTTGGTAACCTGCACATGAGAACCATTACCTCGCAGCTTGTGAAGAGCCTGAGTGAGATAAAAGACAGTTGAGAGAAAATACTCAGCAGGTAGTCAGCGGAGGGATGTGTGGCAGAGATGTGGCCTGTGGGTGGCTGAGTTTGGAAAGCACGTTTTCTAAAAGTGAAACCCACTGTTCGGCATGGGTAAGTCCACGGCCCCAGGGGGTCGTATGTACTGTGCTATTCTTAGTCTTTGTGTCCAAGAGCACGTTTGTTTAAATCCCGATGAGTCAGGAAGAATGTCTGTGAGGCGCATTTTCAGGGCTTGTCCCGCTGGCAGAGGTGACCCTCTCTCCTCTCCCACCCTCACATCCTGTGGGATCTACTCTGCTACCACCTCCTGCCTCCTCTCCAGCCTCATACCCTTCGTTCCTGCCCTGAGGCCTTGCATTTGCTTTTCTCTCTCTGGGATATTCTTCCCTTTTCAAGGTTTCTCTCTTTTTATTCTCTTTCCATCATTCACATTAGTCTTCAGGCACCTTCTCAAAGAGGCTCCCTATCTAAAGTCTCAGGGCCTCCTCACATCACCCATGACCCTCACCTTTCTTTTATTACATTGCCGTCCACCAGCCACATCACATGTGTGCATGTGTGTGCATGTGCACAGTGGAATGGCCTCCAGCCCAGCAGTGCAGGGCAAGTGCGTGTGGATGACAGCATCTCCAGCACCCTCCTTCCTCTCGGTGTATAACTTTAAGAAGATCTATTTGCAAAAGTACGACAGTCATTTCATTACATTCATAAGATCAACAATGGACAAGGAAAGAAGATGAAATGTGTCATTAAATGTATAACTAAGAAGGAGGTGTCCAGTCCACCTATACATTTGATTACCCCTGTGTCACTTGAATCTTGTGTGGGTTCTCTTTAGCAGAGGCAAACATTCTGTTTCAGAGGACAGGTGCTGGAGCAGGGGTCGCCAGCCTTTTGGGCCTTACAGACCACCGTGGTCCACAGACCTGTGGTTGGCGCCGCTGTGCTAGATTGTTCTGCTAAAAAATCCGTTTATCTCTGCGGAGTGTACTAATCCACGGTGGTTTTTGCTGTGTTCTAGCCACATTTTGTATAAGGTGTCAAAATGTTCCATTGTGGGATGTCATGTGGCCTTTGTGTTTTACAGCCTAGATGGTGTGGTCATTTTAAAGTGGGATAAAGCAGAATAGGTGCCCTGGCCAGTGTGGCTCAGTTGGTTGAACATTGTCCTGTGCACTAGAAGGTCGCTGGTTCAGTTCCCGGTCAGGGCACATACCTGGGTCGCCTGGTTGATCTCCTGTTGGGGCGGGTATGGGAAGTAAATGATCAATGTTTCTCTCTCACATCGATGTTTCTCTCCTCCCTTCTTTCTCTAAAAAAAATCAATAAAAACATATTTAAAAAAATAAAGTGGCATAGAAGATAACTCACATGTTTCTCTTTTGACCAAATGTGGTGTCCAGCGGTGGAAGGGTTCACTCTATAAGCTGCAGGAGCTGTGAGGCGCTGTGTCTGACACAGTGGCTGCTCCACTGACCGGGTGCAGCTGGATGTGGGGTTGCTGCCGCCGTGTCCTAGGTTTCCATCTGCAGGCTCCTCAGAGGCACACAATGAAAAGTGATGCCAAATACTGCAGAGCAAGTGAGGAAAGCAGTGCATGACAGTGTTCATTTACTGTGGCTGGGCCGGATGCTCTTCAGCTTACAAGTTTTGTTTTATGCACTTTTATTGGTTTTCTGGTAGGATAATTTAAAACAAGATATACTGTCTGTACATTCCCCCTGATGATGAAAGTAACGCCAGCCCGTTTGTGTTGTGTACTGTGTTCCTAGCAGGAAGGAGAAGCAATCTGTGGCTGTCCCCCGACCCTGAGATTACCTCATTAGGGTCATTCTCTTCATCTGTTAACATACCTGCATTCAAACATCATTACTTGTCCTCAGCCACCTATGTTTTCGCTTCAGTGGTCCAGGGTGGAGAAGGCCCATCTCCGGCAGCTACCTCAGCACTGCTGTGTCCACTCTGCCACCTGCTGGCTCCGTAGGCTTCAGCATCTTCCCCAGTCTGTGTGGACTCCCGTGTTCAGTAATGTTAGAGCCCAGGTGGGCAGGTGACTGAGTTAGTGCAGGTGCGAGTCAGCCCGCCAGGTGGTGACTAAGTTGGTGCAGGTGGGAGTCAGCCCACCAGGTGGTGACGGAGTTAGTGCAGGTGCCAGTTAGCCCACCAGGTGGGTAAATGAGTTGGTGCAGGTGGGAGTCAGCCCACCAGGTGGGTAAATGAGTTAGTGCAGGTGAGAGTCAGCCCACCAGGTGATGACTGAGTTAGTGCAGGTGGGAGTCAGCCCACCAGGTGGTGACTAAGTTGGTGCAGGTGGGAGTCAGCCCACCAGGTGGTGACGGAGTTAGTGCAGGTGGGAGTCAGCCCACCAGGTGGTGACGGAGTTAGTGCAGGTGGGAGTCAGCCCACCAGGTGGGTAAATGAGTT
>PVJC01055197.1:0-10270 GCA_004026665.1 Murina feae
CTTGACTCTGTTTCTTATCACTTGTGCCTGGGATCCCTGATTCCCAGTGCATTCACACTAAGAGCAGTGACTCCAATTCTTGGTGCATGTGCACACAGAGACCCTGATTCTCAATGTGAGGCTGCGTGAAGCAACAGAGACGCCAATACTAGATTCTTGGGGAACTCTGATTCCTAGCACACGCTAGAGGGCTCTGATTTTCAACATACTCCAGGGGGATCTCTGTTTCAGCTCAATGCAGATGGGGTCCCTGATTCCAAGTGTGCACACAAGGCCACACTGAGTGCTGGCAACACTGATTCTGAGCGAGCCTGGTTCCCACCAACCGATGACAACCAAACATCTTAGTGTCAGAGCTCTTCAGTGACACTAGGGTGGTGAGAAGCTCCCACTGCACATGGCCCAGGCCCACACAACTCCATGTTTGAAACTTCTGGAGACAGTCAGAATGGGGAGATGACACAATCCCCAGAGGAAAGAAAATGAGGAGTCTCCAAGAAAGGAAATTAGTGAAATTGAAGCATGCAACATGACAGAAAAAGAACTCAGAGTAATGGTTGTACAATTCATTCACTGAGTTGGATGAGAAAATCAACAACCTATGCAAGAATCAGGAAGAAATGAAAAGTGATATAGCTACAATCAAAAACACCATGGAAGGTTTCAACAGTAGACTAGAAGAAGCAGAGGACCAAATTAGTGAATTAGAAGATAAGGTAGAGAAACAAGCTCAATCTGAACAGCAACTGGAGAAAAAAATTAAAAAGCAGGAGAAGAGCCTAAGGGAGCTTTGGGACAACATGAAACGCAGTAACATATGCATAATAGGGCTGCAAGAAGGACAAGAAGAGCAGCAAGGATTAGAACATCTATTTGAAGAAATAATGACAGAAAACTTCCCAGATATAGGGAGGAAAAAGTTACACAAGTACAGAGAGACCCAAGCAAGATGAATCCTAAAAGACCCACATCAAGATATATCTTAATAATGTTGGCAAATGTACAAGACAAAGAGAGAATCTTAAAGACTGCAAGAGAGAGACAGAGAACTACATACAAAGGATTCCCCATCAGATTATCAAATGATTTCTCAACAGAAACACATCAAGCTAGAAGGGAATGAAAAGCGTTACAAAGCAAAGGACTGGATCCAAGAATACTCTATCCAGCAAGACTATCAATCAAAATTGAAGGGGAAATCAAAATCTTCGCTGACAAAAAAAGTCTAAAGGAGTTTATCACTACTAAGCCAGCAATGCAAGAAATGCTAAAGGGAATGCTGTAAAAAGAAGAAATAAAAAGGTAAGAAAGAACACAGGCACAAAAATAGAATTGACTTAAAACAAGTACCTTTCAATAATAACTTTAAACGTAAACAGACTAAATGCTCCAATCAAAAGACATTGAGTGGCTGAATGTATAAAAAGACATGACTCATATATATGCTGTCAACAAGAGACCCACCTCAGAACAAGGGACTCACACAGACTGAAAGTGAAGGGATGGAAAAATATCTTTCAGGCAAATGGAAAGGAAAAAAAAGCTGGGGTAGCAATACTTATATCTGACAAAATAGACCTCAAAGTGAAGGCCATAACAAGAGGTAAGGAAGGCCACTTCACCATACTAAAAGGATCGATACAACAAGAGGATATAACCCTGATAAACATATATGCACCCAATGCAGGAGCACCCAAATACATAAAAAAAACTCCTGGAAGATATCAAGGGAGAGATCGACAATAATACAATCAAAGTAGGAGACTTAAACACACCACTGACATCACTGGATAAATCCTCTAGACAAAAAATCAGCAAAGAAATAGCAATCCTAAATGACTCACTAGATCAGATGCACTTAACTGACATCTTCAGAACATTTCACCCCAAAGACACAGAATATACATTCTGCTCAAGTGCACATGGGACATTTTCAAAAATAGACCACATATTAGGTCACAAGTAAAGTCTCCCCAAATTCAAGAAGACTGAAATCATACCAAGCATCTTCTCAGATCACAATGGCATAATATTATAAACTACAACAAAAACAATCCAAAAAACTCAAACACTTGGAAGCTGAATAGCATGCTACTAAATAATGATTGGGTTACCAACGAGATCAAAGAAAAAATTAAAAACACTCTGGAAACTAATGACAATAAAAGCACAACAATCCAAAATCTATGGAACACAATGAAAGCAATCCTGAGAGGGAAGTTTATAGCTCTACAGGCCTACCTCAAAAAAACAAGAAAAAATAGTAGTAAATCATCTAACTCTACAACTCAAAGAATTAGAAAGAGAGCAACAAAAGAAGCCCAGAGTGAGCAGAAGGAAGGAGATAATAAAGATCAGAGCAGAAATAAATGACATAGAGACCAAAAAAACAATACAAAAGGTCAATGAAACCAAGAGCTGGTTCTTTGAAAGGATAAACAAGATTGATGAACCACTAGCCAGGGTCACCAAAAGGCAAAGAGAGAGGACACAAATAAACAAAATCAGAAATGAAAGAGGAGAAATAACAACAGACCCCACAGAAATTCAAAGAATTGTTAAAAAATACTATGAACAACTCTACGCCAACAAACTAGACAACCTGGAGGAAATGGACATATTACTAGAAAAATACAATCTTCCAAAACTCAATCGAGAAGATTCTAAAAATCTCAATAGGCCAATAACTACAGAAGAAATTGAAGCAGTCATCAAAAAGCTCCCAGCATACAAAAGCCCAGGGCCAGACGGCTTCACGGGGAGTTTTAACAAAACAACAAGAAAGCCCACTGCAAAACAACAAGAAAGCCCACTGAATATATTTGCCAATGATATTATCGATAAGGGTATAATATCCAACATTTACAAGGAACTCATACAACTTAACAAAAGGAAGATAAACAATCCAATCATAAAGTGGTCAACAGACCTAAACAGATACTTTTCAAAAGAAGACATACAGAAGGCTGAAAGACATATGAAAACATGCTCAAAGTCACTAATTATATGAGAGCTGCTAATCAAAACAACAATGTGGTATCATCTTACACCTGTCAAATGGTTATCATCAAAAAATCAACAAACAACAAGTGCTGGAGAGGATGTGGAGATAAAGGAACCCTTCTGCACTGCTGGTGGGAATGCAGACTGGTGCAGCCACTGCGGAGAACAGTATGGAGTTTCCTTAAAAAACTAAAAATGGAACTCCCATTTGACCCAGTGATTCCACTTCTAGGAATATATCCCAAGAAGTTAGAAACACCAATCAGAAAGGATATATACACCCCTATGTTCATAGCAGCACAATTTACCATAGCTAAGATTTGGAAACAGCCTAAGTGCCCATCAGCAGATGAGTGGATTAAAAAATCTGTGGTACATCTACACAATGGAATACTACGCTGTGGTAAAAAAGAAGGAATTCTTGCCATTTGCAGCAGCATGGGTGGAACTGGAGAGGATTACACTAAGTGAAATAAGCCAGTCAGAGAAAGATAAATATCATATGATCTCACTCATTTGTGGAATATAGAGAACAACATAGACTGATGAACAGGGACAGATCCAGAGACAGAGAAGCAATGATCGGTCTGTTGATCCCTGGAGGGAGGGTGGGGGAGGGAGGGAGAGATCAACCAAAGGACTTGTACGCATACATATAAGCCAAGCCAATGGACTCAAACAACAGGGGGATGAGAACATGAGTTGGAGGGGGGGAAGGTTGGGGGTTATTGGGAGATGAGGACACATTTGTAATACCTTGACCAATAAAGAAAAAAAAGAAACACATTTGATACACAGGCTACAAATATCTGTATGTGTATGTGCTTATGTAATTTAAACAGAAGTTTTGTAAAACTATAATCGCCTGGACCACATGCCCTTAAGAGCCTCTGATATATTCCATTCCATATCATTAAAAAAATTAAAAAGACAATCATGACCCACTGAATTTAATTTATAACCACTAAGGGGCTTTTGGCTTGCAGTCTGAAAATGATTGGTATAGATAGGCCTAGAAACATCTCAGGAAACCACTGCAATTTTGTAGATATCTATCCTATATAATAAAAGCCTAATATGCTAAGTGTCCAGTCGTCCATTCAACCAATCAAAGCATAATATGCCAATGATATGCTAAGGCTATTGAACCACTCACTATGGCGTGCACTGACCACCAAGGGGCAGACACTCAGACTGGTGCTGAGGTCTGGCTGATCAGTGCACTAACCACCAAGGGGCAGACACTCAGACTGGTGCTGAGGTCTGGCTGATCAGTGCACTAACCACCAAGGGGCAGACACTCAGACTGGTGCTGAGGTCTGGCTGATCAGGACTAAAAGAGATGGGCCAGACATACTCTGGAGCCCTCCCTGGTCCCTCCCCAACTGGCCAATTTCCCGCGTCCCTCCCCAGCCCCAATTGTGCACCAGTGGGGTCCCTTGGCCTGGTCTGCATCCTCTTGCAATCTGGGACCCCTCAGGGGATGTCGGAGAGCCAGTTTTGGCCCAATCCCACATGCCAGGCCAAGGAACCCACTAGTGCACAAATTCATGCACTGGGCCTCTAGTAATAAATACAATTGGTATTTTTAATTACTTCATTAAAATTATTCAATTTACAAATGATTTCCCTGTTTTTTTCCCATTATTTTACATCATTGTCCTTATTTAAAAGATGCCTATCTCATTTATATTTTACATATAAAAATCAAAAACAGCCTGGCCAGTGTTGCCAGGTGGTTGGAGTGTCAACCCATAGACCAAAGGGTCTCGGGTTCGGATTCCTAGTTGGGGGCAGGGACCTGGGTTGCAGGTTCAACTTCTGGCTCTGGTTGAGGCATGTTCAGGAGGCAACCAATCCATGTGGCTCTCCCACATTGATGTTTCTTTCTCTCCCCCTCCCATTCTCTCTAAAAGTCAATGGAAAAAATATCCTTGGGTAAGGACCAACATCAACAACATATAAACAAAGCCCAGCCGGTGTTGCTAGGTGGTTGAGCATTGCCCTATGAAACAGGAGGTCAAAATTTGATTCCAGGTCAGGGTACATGCCTTTGTTGTGGGCTTCATTGTGCAGGGGGCAGCCAATCAATGATTCTCTCTTATCATTGATGTTTCTATCTCTCCCCCTCTCCCTTCCTCTCTGGAAATAATAACATTTTTTTAAACTTACTATATAAGGATATTTACTATTTTTGAAAGTTGATTTGTCTAGTAATTTAAAAATGCAATTTGGTTTAAATATTTAATTCTAAAATTTGAGGAAGAGCTTTAAATTTGGTAACAACTGAATGTAAATTATTTGAATTTTCATTTCCTAAATCATTTAAATTTTTTTTTTCAAGATTAAAATCTCATTATAATTTTGATAAAGCATTGCTCCATTTTGAAATTTTCTTTTTGGAATAAAAAAGGCAGGTAATTTGAGGACAGTTTATTCAAACCCCAAGCACCTTTGACCCCATTATCTTTACAGATACCTATCACCTTCTTCCGTCTTTAACATTGATTCATATGTCGCCTAGTTATGCTGAATTATGGTCATTGTGTGTTCAACCCCAAAGCAGCTATTGGAGCCTTCTAAAGCCTTCTGTCAAAGAGCTATTAATAGTCTAACAGACAGCTACAGAAATCTTTTTTTTCCAACCTAAAGAAAATCCTTATAACCGGTCTATTATTGTATAACCCCATCAGGTCAGGAAACCTATTCAATAAGTCCTGGACAGTAACTAGATAAAACTTTCTCTTCTCTGGAAGTAAGTCTGTCTCTAGTAGCAATGCTTTGAAATCATATCAACATTGATTAACATTCAAAATCTTTTATAATGGACTATTAGGATTATCATTTTGTGATTAAAGAATTTCTTGGTGTTTCCTAATTGGTTTCCTTATTTTAAAAAAACAACATTATTAAAGACTTGAACCATAGAAGAGCAGTTTTCTTGGCCAACTGAGTGAATTCTAGTTTAACTTCATGTCACAGGGAGAAAAAACTATCTTATTTGTGAAAGTTGACTGATGTTTGAGCGGCTTTATGATGTGCAAAGCATGGCTCATGTATTACCCACATCAGAATCTGTTACAGTGCTTATAAAATTCAGATTTTGGTATCCAAATCCCAGTGTGGAGGACACATGGTAGAACCACTATATATTAAAGCAGCATCTTATGTGATTTTTATTCATGCAAAGTTTAATAACTACTCAAGAACAGAATTACTCTTTAGCAAATCACTTGAGTGGATCTTTTTTTATTTTGGAAAGGAAGCTAACATGTCCAAGGCTATTCTGGATAAAAATGAGGACAGAAAACAAATTTCTCTGAGTAATAATAAATTCACAGGAATTTGGGAACTGTTGTCAGGTAGCTTTAAAGGGAAGCAGCTTTAAAAGGGTCCCCAAAATTTATAAAACTGTAGAGAAGGTCCTTGTTAGAATGAGGGTCCATAGCAATATCATGGCAGAAAGGAAGTGTGAGAAGAATGATAGCCAATGAGAAATTCTCTGCAGTGGAAATAGCCAATGTTCAATATCAAGTTGTTTCCTATTTTGTGCCTTATTGCCTTTGCTTTTAGGAATGGAGCTGTTCCATCCATGAAGTAAAGCATGGCTGGGAAAATATAGTGAAGGGTAGAGATTGCAACAGGATCAAGAATTTGGAGTAAGACTAGATCCTGATCAAATATCTTCCAAGTGTCTTTGTAAACATTGAGGAATGTTCTTGACTTCCCTAACTTGCCTAACTTGACCAGGTCATAATTAGCCAGGACAGTCTAATCACATAGCTATCTTTTATATATTCAGCATCAGGCATGTGCCAGGAATTTTCATGCATTATGTCAATTCATCCTGCAAAGTAGGTATTTTTTCCCTAGTTTACAGTTGAAGAACTGAGGCTCAGAAGAATGGCACACCGAACATCAATCATTCAGAAATAGAGCTGAGATTCATCCCACATTTACCTGACTCCAAAGCCTGTCTCTCTTCCCCCACATAACAACACTTCTCAGAGACAAAACACTTCTAGCTTTTTAAAATCATGTGCCTTCAGATCAACTGCTTTCATCTCTTTCAGACTTGCACCAGTTCCTCATCTAAAGAGAAGAGCAACGGCTGTGTTCTCTCTGCCTTTAGAATTAGGACCCCCAATGTTGCTTAGAGAATTCAGTCAGCATAATCCTCCCATTTCAACCTCCTGCTGTCCTAGCTTTATCCCGCACCAAACTTCTATTTTCATAACTTCTTAAAAGATGTCTCCACTTGCGGTTTGACTTCTTCATCTCCTTCTTTCTCTTCAACCCACTGTACTAGTATCTTGTCAAGAGCTATGAAAGGTCTGCAATTTTAATAACTTAGCCTACTAAGTTTCTTGGATGCTAGCAGAAGACCTGAGTCTTCTGGGTCAGAGGACTATATCACACATGGCACAGCAAACAGCACAAGCTTTATGTCAATGACAGTTTCTTAGCCTGCCAGGTCTCAGCCAGGGACAACATGGACTGGCCCAGGTGATGCTTGTTTGCATCACAATTGAGGAACCCCATGATTCAAAATCTTTTAAAACGGGCTACAAGGAAGCCTGTGAAATCTTTTCTACAGAAGACATCATCATATTGAATGGTAAACACTGATGCCTGCTACTGTAGTAGAAAACACTGTTTCTGTCTTCCAAGGCTGTTTGCTATACAATGGTCCTGGAAAAGATAGCTGAAACAAAAGCTACTAGTGCCACTGCTCACAAGATGTACAGAAATATGACAGTCCCATGGAGAATTGTGTCTAATATATTCTTGTATCTCTTCCCACTAATCATACAGAAGATTGCTCTCTTAAAAGTGATCAATTGTGCCCTAACCGGTTTGGCTCAGTGGATAGTGTCGGCCTGTAGACCGAAGGGTCCCAGGTTTGATCAGGGTCCTAGGCTGGGGGCACATCCCCAGTAAGGTATGTGCAGGAGGCAGCTGATTGACGTATCTCTTTCATCCATGTTTCTAACTCTCTATCTCCTTTCCTCTCTGTAAAAAAATCAATAAAAAATACATATTTTTAAAAAACTGATCAATTGCATGTTTCAACAACCTTCTAGAATCTTCTAAGGGACCTCAAAGAACATTAAATCATTCAAAAATATTTCTTGGACACCTATTACATGTGTTAGCAAAAGTATGCACTATTTTCCTCATGAAGGGAGCAACAGGCATACTTAGTATTCACACATACTGAAATGTTATTGTTATATTGTAAATCAGTGAGCTGAACATAAGATGCCTTAATAAGCCAAATTAATTTGGAGTCTTTTATTATGATAGTGGGCTCAGATAATATTGCTTCCATAGTCTGAGCAAAGCAACATGGAGGAAGTTTTCCCTTTATACTTTTCTAATACCTTTGTCTCCTAACTATGGGGTGTCTGGTCCCTTTGCAAGTTTTCAAAACAGCCCTATGTATGGTTAGCAGATATCTCGTAGGAATCCTGTAGCCTTGAGTACAGATAACTAAAAGACATCTGGTATGGGGGTAGCTAGGGACAGCAGTGGAGCGGCTTGCAAGGTCAGACAGTTGAGCTTGTCAGACAGTTGAGCTTATTTTTCCTATCATTAGAGTAAATGTGTCCAATAATAGCAGAATTAATTCATAGAACAAAGGACTGTCTATGTCTACTGGAAATTTCAAACAGCAGTTTTTTACAAAATAGAAGTTATTATGCTTCATTACAAGTTGTGGTTAAGGCAAAGGGAAAGGTACATGTTAGAAGAGCTGACATCAACAAGGGGTCGTGAACTTGTCTGGGAATTCAGGAATGCCTTTTGCTTACTTGGATGAGTAAGAGAAGATGGTTAAAAGGGAGGGGAAGAGCAATGCAGAGAGCCTGTGGCTGTTGGGATCACAGCACATTTGAGAAACTCAAAGAAAGTCAGGAAGTCTTCCACTTAGTAAGCAAGGAGAGTGATGCAAGATGAGAATGAAAAGGCAAAACCTCTCACAAGGTCTGGTAGACACTTTCAAAATTGTAGTCTTTCCTCAGAGCAATGACAAGTTGTTTAAGGGTTTCAAGTGAGAAGTGATTAATGTAGTCTTATTTGCTTTTCAAAAAATCATTTTGGCTGCAAAGTAGAGAATGACTGGAAGAGCTCTGATTATATGCAGTGAGACCAGATTAAATTGGTGGCAACTGGAAAGAAGTAGACCAATCTGCAAGATTTTGGAGATAAAACTGCTAGGACTTGGTGCTGCAATGAATATGGGGACTGAAGGTAAGGAAGATATGACTACTACATATTTGATTTGAACAACTAGATAGAGAGGGGAAAGAAAACAAAAGAATTTATGAATTCAGTTAGCCTAAACTGTTGTAACATTAGTGAACATGTCATTGAAACAGCAGGTATCAGATCTGGAATTTAAGGGAAAGGTCTAGGCTAGAGATACATATTTGGAAATCATCAGCATATCCAATCTAATCAGAGAGTAATAAGCAAATTAACTGTCACTCTGGGACAAAAATGGCGGCGCCCATAGCGGTGGGGCAGGACGCTGGCGGAGTTACCCTGGCAACGGGAGCCCAGCAGGCAATCAGACTGTAGGCAGCACTCAGCAGGATCTGTTGGGAAGTCACCATGATGACCCCCGAGCAGACAAGCAGGGGCCGCAGGCGGCGCCCAGCAGGGTCTGCTGGGTGCTGGCTGTGAAAGAGGGGGAGCCAGCAATCGGGACCCCACAGGCAGTGCCCAGCGGGGCCTGCTGGGAGGTCACCATGATGACCCCCGAGCAGACAAGTGGGGTGACCAGGGAGCAGGCAATTGGCCCGCAGGAAGCACGCAGCAGGGCCTGCTTGCCCATCCCCGTGGTGTGGAGCAGATAGACCTAGCAGAGAGCAGAGAACCATGTGGAGTGGGCCCAAGCCATCAGTAGCACATCTCCTGAGAGCTCCCGAATTGGAGAGGGTGCAGGTCGGGCTGAGGGACCTCCCTGCCTGCCCCGAGCCCCTAGTCTGACCTAATAAAAGAGTAATATGAAAATTGACCCTCACTCTGTTACACCGACAAGCCACGCCCACAAGCCAATCGGGAGCAAATATGCAAATTAATTCAACTAAGATGGTGGGGGCCACAGAGCTGGAGCTGCCACGGGCAATGGAGGAAGCCAGGGCCCTGCCTGCCCTGAGCTCTACTCAAGGCTACAAAGTTTCAATTATAGAAGATAAACAAACCCCAGATAGCTGCTTCCAGCCAGGCACCCCAGTAGGGACCCGAACCCTGAAGGGGCTGT
>PVJC01055198.1:0-10286 GCA_004026665.1 Murina feae
AGACAAAGAAAGGTTCTCTGAGATCATCTCGTGGCCAAGGGAATGTCATCTGTTTCAAAAAATGCTATTTAGGTAGCATTTTCTTTCCATTTTTTTCCATTTTCCAACACTTTTTTTTTTTTTACCTGAGGATGTTTTTATTGATTTTTTTTTTTTTTTTATAGAGAGAGAAACATTGTTGTGAGAAAAACATCAATTGACTGCCTACCCCAGGCGCCCCAACAGGGATCTATCTAACCCACCATCTGAGTATGTGCCCTAACCGGGAATCAAACCCAAGACCTTTTGGTATTCAGGATGATGCTCCAGCCAACTGAGCCGCTCAGCAGGGTTCCTCCACTCCTTTTTAGTTCTATGTTGCTTTCGGGTCCCCAAAACCTCTAATCAGCTCTCATCAAGTTCAGCCACAACTGCATCAAGGAAATCGTTAAACCTGATCAAAGTAAGTGCTTGTGCCATTTTCACTTTACATATTTTTAAATGCTTTTAAATTTATGTTATGCCATTTTTTTATATTTTAAAAAATCTTTATTGATGAAAGTATTACATAGGTCCTCCTTTTAAATTTATGTTATTTTAGGAACAAATGGAAACCCTTAACTTTTCTTGCTTTTATTTTGGGAAGTCCTGCTTTGATGTACAGAAATTGGCTTTACTGGTGGACGACAAAGGTGCGTCTTTGGCGCCAGTGGATTTGGCATTCCTCCTGTTCTTGTGCACAGGAACACGGAGGCAGCCATGCAGAAGGCTGAAAAACACTATTTCTGGGTTTAAAAAAAGACCACGATCCTCAATCTCACTGTTGCACTTAACGTATGATGTGTGCAAGTTGCTTAAGTTTGTTAACGGTTGGTGTACTTATAGGCTTTTAAAGGATGAACTGAGGGGAACTAAAAACAGGAAGCATTTATTTGAGCAAAAATCAAATGGACTCGGGCGGCACAACCGTAAATAGTGAGGAGCTGCCTGCTGCCAGGAGCCAGGTGAAAGATTCCTATGGAGAAGCTGCAAAGCACAGAAAGTGAATTATTTGGCTACAGCTTAAAGCCTAATTGGGTGTTTGTGATTGGTTATCTTTAGGTTTTAATATCTTTTTGAAAAATATATTTTTTGATTTCATAGTGGAAGGGGGTGGGAGAGAGAGAAACATCAGTGACGAGTGAGTATCATTGATCAGTTGCTCCCCTCCTTGGCTGCCCGCAAGCCTGCAACCTGGGCATGTGCCCTGACCTGGAATCGAACCGTGATCTCCTGGTTCATAGGTCCACACTCAACCCTGAGCTGTGCTGGCTGGGCTAGGTTTTGATTTCTTAACCTTAAGGCAGCAGTGCTGGGGTGCACTGGTGTACCCTGGCGGCGGCACACTGGTGTACCCTGGCGGCATGCCGAAGCCAAAGCACCTTGGTGTACCGCAAAAATTTTAAAAGCATGTGATACCTGACTAGTTAGGGGCACTGACTTCTTTTTCTTAGATTGTCAAATAAAAAAATGACAACAGCCCTAACTGGTTTGGCTCAGTGGATAGAGCGTCAGCCTGTGGACTGAAGGGTCTCAGATTCGATTCTGGTCAAGGCATGTACCTTGGCTGCAGGCACATCCCCAGTAGGGGGTGTGCAGGAGGCAGCTGATCAATGTTTCTCTCTTATCAATGTTTCTAACTCTCTATCCCTCTTCCTTCCTCTCTGTAAAAAATCAATAAAACATATTTTAAAAAAAGAAAAAAATGACCACAGCCAACACAGCAATAGCTGTTTGGTGTGAATGAATCAAAAGTATACCTATTTTTTGTCATATCAGCAAGAAATATGTATTTTTGCTGTGCCACATGATTTTAGTAATTAATTTATGAATGCTGTGAGATACAAAGCAGGATGTAAATCACTGCTTTAAGGCACTGGAGGCTTGGGTTTGGGTTTGCTCTTGTCCGCCACCAAAGCATAAAAGCTACTTCAGTCCACTGGCGTCCTTCTTCAATTAATTTAACAAAGTAAAACGAAGATAACCTATAACTCTCAAGGTTATTGAAAACTAAGTAAGAAAAAAAGGCAAATTCATTAGCAAGTAGACATTTGATTTTTTTCATTCAACTCTTGAGCACTTTTTAGTTTCAAACACTTGGGACTCAATAATCAAAAGTGACAAATAATTGGCTTGTGGAGTCAACATAATGGTAAATAGCATAGTCGGTATGATGTGTTAGAGGTTAACACAGCAATGTCATACAGTAGAGCAGGACTGAGGGATCAGGAGGTCAAGGTAGGTCACAACGAAAGGTGACATCTCAGATCCGAAGGTGACAGAGACTAACCATGAAGATGTCTGAGGAAAAGCCTTCCAGGGAGAAGGAACAGCCAGTGTGAAGGCCCCAGGTGGGAGCAGGCCTGCCTTGTCCTGAAAACACAGCATTTCAGTGAGCTGTGCCCAGGGAGCTGGGGGAGATGATGATAGGAGATGGGTCAGAGAGGTGAGGGGTGGGGAGGCAGCAAGCCAGATCAAGGAGAGCCTGGTAGGCGATTGAAGGACTTTGGCTTTTGCTCTGACTTCCTTTAAAAAGGATTTCTCTGGCTCCTGGGTGGAGAGACCTTAAGGCAAAGGAAGAATCACGGAGAACTGCTGGGAGAGGGTTTCGGTAATCTGGGTGGGAGAAGACGAGATGGAGAAAGGTCAGGAGAGTCGTGGTTAGTTGCTGTGTAAATTGTGAACAGGGAGCCAATAGACTTTCCAGCCAGACTAAGTGGAACGTGAAAGAAAAGAGAGGGGTCGAGAATGATCACAAAGAGGTAGGCCTGAAAAGGAAGGCTACCATCGCAGTAATGGAGGGAGGGGAAAGTGGCCGGGTGTGGAGAGGAGCCTGGAGGTTAGCTCAGACTGGTGTTTGCACTGGAAGGTTGAGTTTGCAATGTCTATTAGGTGCTCACATGTGATGCCAGGTAGGCAGTTGGATAAAATGCAAGGGGACCTCAGGAGATAGGTCTGAGCATGAGAGGCAGCTCTTCATGCTGCAGGACTGAAGGAGAGAGCAGGAATGAGAGAGGATGTCCTGAGGCCATCTTGGCGATAAGAGGAGAAAAAGAGGAACCAAGAGAAAAGGCCTAGGAGGAAGCATCCAGTCGGTAGGAGACAAATCAAGGGGTGTGGTATCTCGGAAGCCACGTGAAAACAGAGCTTTGAGGCAGAGTGATCCACTGAGTCATGCTGCCCCTGGATCAGGTAAGAGGAGAAGGAGCATTGGCCGATGAGTGTAGCTTCGCAGAGGCCATTGGCAGCTGATGCAAGCAGTCTGTGTAGAGTGATGGGGATGGGTAAGAGGAATTTGGGGAAGAATTGTGGCCCTCAAGTGCATATTACTCAGTCTTGGGGGATTTTTGCTGTAAATGAGAGCAGTAACTGGTAGAGACAGAGGGAGACCACAAGGAAGAAGTGTTTGCTTGTTTGTGTACAATTGGAGAAGTAATAGCTTTTTGGTCACTAATAGTAATTTAGTAGCAGATGAGGAAAAGCTGATGGTGCAGAACTGGGTAGATAGAAAGTAGGATAATATTCTTGAGTATGGGAGAGGGAATAGATTAAGTGACTTTTGGACTAGAGCACAGATAGATGAAGGGTCGGCACACTTTTCTGTAAAGGACCGATGGCAAATACGTTTTTGGCACAACTATTCTGCTGAGGCTCTGAAACCACCATAGAAAATACCTGAATGAAGGGGCCATGCAACTTCATTTAGGCTCACTAAAATTTTTATTTTATGTAATTTTCACAGTGGAATAGATTTGGACCACGGCCCTAATTTGCTGACCCCCCCCCCCCAATTTATGTAATAGACAAGAAGTTAACATTGATGGGTACAAATAAATTGAATATAAGTAATGAGAGGACTCTGGGACTTCTCCTGAGTACTTAGATTTTCTCAGTGACATAGAACCCTGAGAATGAGAGTGTGAGAGAAGGTATAGAAGATTTTAGGAGAGAAGCAAAGGCATAAAATACAAAGCCTGCATTGACTAGGAATATGAGAGAGAGAGAGAGAGAGAGAGAGAGAGAGAGAGAGAGAGAGAGAGAGAGAGAGAATGATTTTCCTTTTGGAAGGCTTCAGTCATGAATGTGAAGATCAGTGGGGTTGTTTTTCTCCAGCACAAACAGCTGCACAGATGGGGATGCAGAATTGTCAGAACATTGGACTTTTTAAAAATATGTCTTTATTGATTTCAAGGAGAAGGAGAGAGAGTTGGAAGCATTAATGATGAGAGAGAATCATTGATTGATGCTTCCTGCATGTCCCTTATATGGGGATTGAGCTCACAACCCAGGCACGTGCTCTGACCGGGAATCGAACTGTGACTTCCTGGTTCATGGGTTGACGCTCAACCACTGAGCTGGGCAAAAAGTTGGGCTTTAACATGCTGGTTTTTTAAAAAATATATTTTATTGATTTTTTACAGAGAAGAAGGGAGAGGGGTAGAGAGTTAGAAACATCAATGAGAGAGAAACATCGACCAACTGTCTCCTGCATACCCCCCACTGGGGATGTGCCCTCAACCAAGGTACATGCCCTTGACTGGAATCAAATCCGGGACCCCTGAGTCTGCAGGTCGACACTCTATCCACTGAGCCAAACCAGTCAGGGCCATGCTGTTGTTTTGTCAAGAAGCTGCAAGGAGGAGACCAAAGGAGTTGCGAGTTAATATTGCTGAGATTTAGGTTCTGTTTCTAAAAATCTGTTCCTACCACTCAGTGATTTCCCCTTATCTCTTTTCCAGTCAGTAAAATTCTTCAATTTTACTGACTATCTGGTCAAACACTATCTGGTCATCTCTGCAGAAGGTGTGGACGTGTTGGCCAAAATTAGTTTTATTATTCCATGAGGAACCTGAGGCTCAGAGATGCTAATTAACTTGCCCCAGGCCACATATCTAATTAACTGGTCAAATGTAGCCTAGGGGATTCTAAGTGTTTTCTACAACAGTTCCATACTCATTCATTCATTCATTCATTCATTCATTCAATATTGATTGATCGCTCCATCCTGTGGCAGAAGCTCTGCTAGGAATTGATCACACAGCTAAGCACAATCCCCCACTCTGCTCTCTGTGAACTTAGTCCCTGGGGTTCTGTTAGGTTAGAAGGTCTGTAACCATCACCTACCCCCTTTCACTGAATCTTTGCTCTCCAGTCCCTGTAAGGATCTCTGTGGATCTTGGCTTGTAGCTTCTCTGTAGACTGCAGGTTTTCTTGAACTTGCTACATCATAGTTATGCAAATCACCTGGTCGTTTTCCAGTTCTGATTGGATAACAAGGCAGAGCTTACTCTTTCTTAAGTGGCCACATAGAGTAGCCAGCATCTTGCAGGGTGGGCAATAATTTGAAAACCAAACAACTCTGTCTCCTTTGCCTTCTAATTTGTTCCCAAATCCCAGCTACAACCTGTGTATACACGATGAGGAGGGCAGTAGTGTGAGCATACAGTGCAGAGACATTCATTAGCAAAGAATGTATGCTCCCCCCTCCCCTCAAGGATCTTAACTTCATCTCCACTGGGCTCTTGCTGACCCCTCCCTAACCCCTCCTAGGGCCAGCTTCCAACCTCTCAGTGCCAGCCACAGCCACCCCATGCATATTTTAAGGGCTCAACCTTCCTCTTTGCTCAGTTTGGTTTTACTCACTTTTTCCAGGCAACCTGAAAGCATTTTCTAAATTACTTTCATTTAAAAAGTAACAGAAGATTAGGAAAGCTTAAAACAACAACAAAAAACCACCCTGCAATTTACCCAACCCTTAAACTATCATATAAACTTATGATATCATAACATAATGTGTTTCAAGTATTTAAAATGCTTTCATATTCAGGTATGTCAAATAGGACTAGGTTTAATGATTTCATTGATTTTGCTACTTTACTTCACAGGGGAAGTGGGGGATATTAAACTAGTGTTCCTAAATATCTTAATGTGAAATTCAAAAGCGTTTCTGATCTAGTTCTAGATGAGCTTTCCATATCACTCTACAATGGAACTCTCTGATTCACTTTTTTTTTAATGTCCCTACACAGTGCTGGGCCCATGAACACAGGGCAAGCATGCAATTACTTCAGTCATCTTATGGCATGTAAATATGCTGTTGATGTGTATGATTCCCTTGAACAGTCCCTTCCTTACTTCCAATGACTTTGGAAAGACCAGTCTTCCACCCAGTGCCACTGACTTATCTCAGTGATTAAACCCTCAACCTGCTCATAATCTCGATGTCAAGGCTCAGTTCTATCTCACCCTTTCTGGTAGCCCTCCCCAACACGCTCGCCCCGCAAAACCTCTCATCTATTGGTGCTCCCAATTTGAAAAACTCCCTCGACTGTGTTATGCTTTCTCTTCCTCCTAATCGTGGAATATTCTTATTCTTATGTTTTTAGAAACAGAACCTAAATCTCCGCAATAGTTATTTCTAGAATTGGGGCGATAGTTAGACTTCTCAAGAGGGTCCAATTCATTGTATATAGTGCAGATTATTTATAGATTCTTTCCAAAAAAATGAAATTGTTCTCTATCAATCCCTCTTTAGCCCTGGCTTAAATCCTGGCCCGAAGGACATGGAGCATGTTCTCATGATGATCGTGGCATTACCACTCCTCAAAGCTGTCCACACAGTGGACACTAAGAAACCAATGCTTGTGGCATTGAGCCTAGCCTTGCCTTGCCTTCCAGTGATTGCCAACAGATGAAATAACTCTCATTGCAATCCCTCCAAGATCACCACTGCTGTTATACTCTGTGAGACACTGTTTCCAAACCCAGATCTGAACACCCTCTTGGGAACATAGATTTAGGTTCTCATTCATTCATTCATTCATTCCATCCATCAATAAGCATTTATTGAGTGACCACTCTGTGCCAGACAGTGTTGCGAATGCTGGGAACACATCATGGACCAAAATAGACACCTCCTTTGTGGAGCTTATGGACTCATGTGAGAAAATAGAGAATACATGATGAGTATATGATCTTTTATTTTTATTATTTTTAAATATATTTTTATTGATTTCAGAGAGGAAGGGAGAGGGAGAGATAGAATCATGGATTGGCTGCCTCCTGCATGCCCCCTACTGGGGTTTGAGCCTGAAATCCAAGCCTGTGTTCTTGACCAGAATCGAACCTGGGACCCTTCAGTCCGCAGGCTGACACTATCCACCTAGCCAAACTGACCAGGGCAATGATCTTGTAAAAGCTCATAAACTTGAAGCAGGTAAAAGGAATTGGGAGTGTCAGGATGGGAAGTGTGCTCGTTTCGATTTGAATAGGATGGCCGTGTATCAGGGTGATAACCTCAGGGTGGGGGGAGGGCAGAGGGAACAGGCTGTGCAAAGATTACAAGGCCTGCTCAGTGGCCTGGACCTGTGAGCAAGGCAGAGAGAGCAGGAGGCCAATCAGAGAGATGTGGGCTAGAGCTGCACAGTCCGCCTCTAGCCACACGTGGTTGCTGAGCTATTGATATGTGACTAGTCCACATGAAATGCACTATATGACTGACACACATTTCGAAGACTTGGCATGAAAAAAAGAATGCTAAAATTTCTCAATTCTCATATGGATTCTCCATAGAAATGATAGTATTTGAGTGATACTGTGTAAAATAAAATAAACAACCAGAATTTATTTTCCTTTATGGCTACCAGGAAATTTAAAATGTCACAAATGGCTCCTGTTATATTTCTTTTACACAGTGAGGTTTAGAGTTGTGCATACCTTTTTAAGGACTTTGGCTTTTTTTTTCTAATTAAAATGAGGCCCTCAGAGAGTTTTGAGCTGGAATTACATGATCTGGCTTTTTAAAAAGGGATTACTCTGGTTCATATGTCGATGGTTCAATTCCTGGTCCAGGTGCATGCCCAAGTTGCCAGCTTCATCCCCACTAGAGGGCATGCAGGAGACATCCAATCAATGGTTTGCTCTCATCCTTGATGTTTCTATCTCTTTCCTTCTCCCTTCCTATCTTAAATCAATAAAATAAAATATCCTATATAATAAAAGGGTAATATGCAAATTGACCCTAACAGCAGAACTACTGGGAATGACTGATCACTATGACACACACTGACCACCAGGGGGCAGATGCTCAATGCAGGAGATGCCCCCTGGTGGTCAGTGTGCTCCCACAGGGGGAGCTCTGCTCAGCCACAAGCCAGGCTGATGGCTGCCAGTATAGTGGTGGTGGTGCTAAGGATTCCAGCTGCAGCTTAGGCCTGCTCCCCGCTGGCAATTGGACATCCCCTTAGGGTTCCCAGACTGCGAGAGGGCACAGGCCGGGCTGAGGGGACCCCCCCTTCCTGAGTGCACAAATTTTTGGGCACCGGGCCTCTAGTAAAATAATAAAATAAGATGGGTTACTCTGGTTGCTGTGTTGAGATTAAATTGTGGGAGCTCACGCTGGAAGCAGGGAGACCTTCCAGGGAGAAATGATGATGGCTTAACCCAGGATGGTAGTATGCAGATGGTGAGATGTGGTTGGACTCCAGATATACTTTAATGTAGAGTCCACAAGATGTCCTGCAGAATTAGACGTGAGATGTGTGAGAAAGGAAGGGATCAGGTATGCCTGCAATGATTTTTGCCTAAGAAACTGGAGGGGTGGGATTGCCATTGGGAAGACTGTGGACAGAGCAGTGGAATATGCTTGAGGATTCTAATATCTAAGTGGTATTAAGTCATGAGACTGGAGGAGGCCACCAAGGGAGGGAGATTATGTTTAGGAAAAAAGTTTAAGGATTGAGTTTAGAAATAAGAGATTGGGGAGGAAAGGTAGAATCAGCAAAGAACTAAGGGAGGAAGTGAAGTCAGATTGTGGTTACCTGGGAGCTCATGAATGTGTTTCCAAGAGCAGCAATAAATCAACTAGTGTCTAGTGCTTTCTATAGATATCTATTATAAAGTTAAGATGAGGACAAAGATTGATCCTTGGATGTAGGTGATAGTGGAGGCCAGGAGGAGTTTCATGGCCTGAGCAAAAGCCTGATAGCAGCGGGTTTAACCAAGAATCACAGGAAAGGCCGGAGACAGCAAGAATCAGCCAGAAAAGGAAGGAGAGAGATGAGGCCACAGATGATGGGTAATTGGGGCCAAAGAGGGATTATAAATAAGGATGGGATAGATAATAGCAAGTTTATGTGTTAATTAGAATAACAGAGTAGAGAGAGGAAAATGAATGATGTGGGAGGAAAAGGTGGAAGGTTGCTGGAGCCCTGTTCCCATGGAGATGAGTAGGGACTCACTGAGGGCACTGGCCGCGTTGCCCTTCGGAGCCAGGGAGCTTCATTTCCAATGACAATCAGCTGTGCCAACTCGACCGTAAGGGTGTGGATGCTGGTGTGGGCATCAAGGCCGTTCTCTTCCAGCTGCTTCACTTTCTCAGCGAAGTGAGATGCAAGCTCCACTGGCACAGTGAGGGGTTGGAGCTCTGCAGAGTGAGCTGACCGTGTGGAAAGGTTATTGAGGAGGGGGAGTGAGAGTGAATGTCCTGGGAAAATACAGGATGAATAAGAGCTCAGGCGTGATACTTATGCACACGGGTTTAAACTGACAGCAGCCAGTATGGTGTTTGCTCTGGCTCTTTTGCTGCAAGGGGCCAGGAGTAGGGTAAGCTGAGAGGGGAATGACCCAGGGCTGTGGTACCTGCAAAGGTGCTGGTGTTTTCAAGGGAGTGATCTTAGAATTGACTTGTTCAAACAAATATCTGCTGACACCTCTCTGTCATCACGGCAGCAATGCCATAAAAATGCTTTTTGTGGCTCGGAGTTGTCAAGTCTCTGTGGTGGCCCTGCTTGCTGTACACTGCACACCCCTCATCCCCCAGGGCTCAGGCAGGAAGCAGGCAGCGGACAAGACAAGCCTGTCACCTCCTGGCCAGTGGCTGCAACTGCAAACATGCCAGGCCCATATCTGCAGCCAGTTTCTCACTGTCCCTCTGAGTTAGTGGTAAAAACAATGACCCGGTCGAAGGCTGGTTCTCTGGGGCCACCACTTCTGCCTTTCCCCACCCCTTAATTTTCCATTCTCATTCTCAGTAGAAAGCAAAGTAAGAAACACTCCTTCCGTGGAAAGATTTCCTTCTTAGTAGACAACTTCAAATAGCAAAATGTTCTCAAGAGCCAAGGAAATGAAAGTCACTGAATTTCAAGCATCTGTGAAATTTAGGAAATATTTTAGATGCGAGGGTCTGCACTGTGTCCCCCACTTCTTGACCCACCCCCATTCTTCCACGTAGATGGGGCACTAATCCTCTGAGCAATCCTGAGCGTGGG
>PVJC01055199.1:0-10254 GCA_004026665.1 Murina feae
GAACCGTGACCTCCTGGTTCACAGGTTGATGCCCAAACACTGAGCCACACCGGCTGGGCCAAGTGAAGTTAATAATACATTTGTTTAACACAATATCTTCAGACTATTATCACTTCAACATGCAATCCGAGTTAAATATTGTTAGTGAAATGCTTTACACTTTTTTGTGTAAAGTACTCAAAATCTGGTGTGGACACCTCATTGTCAACTAGCCACGTTTCAAGCTCAGTGGCCATGTGTGGCTCGTGTTGGACAGCACCGGCATAGAGGCCACAGGCCATGCCAAGGCCTCTGGATGAGATGGGGAGTCAGTCACTGGGGGCTTCAGGTTCCAGGACCTCTTCTCTGCCTCAGGTTCTAGAATGCTTGCTTCTCCTGTGATGCGTGGATTGTTTTGAGGCGAGGGGAGCTGGGCAGGAGGCCAGTGGTGGTGGCTTGGGCCATGGTGGCAGCCGTGGTGGGGAGAGGTGGTTGGATTCTGGATATATTCTGGAGGTAGAACAGCCAGATTTTTCTGAAGTGGTGTGTGAATGAGAGAGGAGTCCAGGACGCACCGAGATTTTCGGGCTGAGCCCTGGAAAGGTGAGGCTGTTTTCAGAGGGACGAAGGAGACAGGGGGTGGGGCGGGGTGCGGGGGGCACAGCCTGGGGGAACATATGAGGTTTGGTTTGGGGGCATGTGAAGTTTGGGATGCGGTACCAGCCTTTCAGGTGGAACTAGCAAGCAGGCAGGTGTACATGACTCTGGGGATCAGTGGGGAGGTCTGATTGGGAATTATTGATGACAGTTAAGGCTGTGAGGTGATCTGAGGGCCCTGGGGAGCAGGTGCAGGGAGAGGAGGGCTGATCCTGGGAAGACAGAACCAGCAGAACAGGTGGAGGAGCCCGGGGAGGGAGCAGGAGGATCGGCAGCCACGAGGAGAGGGTGGAGGGAGCGAACGGCTGTGTCCAGCGTGCCGAGGGGTCCCTGACCACGGACCCGGGTGCGAGTGAGGCAAACACCAGCCTGCAGTGGGTTCAGGACAGAATGGGAAGGGAGGAGGAGACACTGGTATAGGTGATTGGTTTGAGGGTTTGCTTTAAAGGGGAACAGAAAAATAGGGTGGCAGCTTAGCCATGTTTCCTTAGAGATGGACGATGCCGTAGCTGGTGGGGACGTTCTAGCAGACGGGCAAAGTTATCATGTGGGAGAAAGACAATGAGAGACCTCATTCATGACTGCAGAACGCTCTGAGGCAGGCAGTGTTTTGCAGCCAGGGAAACTGAACAAAGGGGGGTGCAGCCCCTCGCCCTGATGAGCACCTGTGAGATGGCTCAGTTCTGGCTTCTAGGCCTTCACCCCTGCGCCTGCCCCTTGGTTTCCCGGCTGGACTGATGAGCTCTCGAGAATGGGAGCTCCTCTTACACTTCTGATCCCACACGGCACCTGGCAGGGTGGGCCATGCAGAGGTGGGACATGCCACCTCTAATGACCCAGGGATCGGAACCTAGGACCCATGCTGGCAGTGCTCAGGCTCCTGGGGGGAGGAGGTGGGACCTGGGGAGGGCATGCGCTGTGTCAGGTGCCTCACTCATGTCCTTCCCACCTCCTAGCAGGGCCTAGAATGGGGGTGGTGCTCAGTAAGTGTGAGAAAGCATTTGTTGGGTGAAGAATGAATGAAAAGATATGCCCATCCTCTGGTTCTCTGCAGTCGTGGTGGTGGGATCTGGGCTTCTCTGGTTTGCTGCCGGCATATGGGGTGACCTTGGCAAGCCCTCTGTCCACTCAGGGCCTCAGTGTCCCCACCTGTGAAGTGAAGAAGCAGGGTTAGATGATCGCCCATCCGCTCGCTCTCACCAGAGCACGTCTGAGGGGCACGTGCGGACTGGATCCCTGCCTCCCGCACCGTCTGTAATCAGACAGGCGCTCTGCAGGTGGGAGTAGCTGGCGGTGGAGGCCGCATGATCCCTGTTCTGTGTTCCCCGTGGAACAGCTGAGACTTATGGGGTGGGACCTGGTGATTCCTGGGAATCCTGCTTTGTGTCCACGGGCAGTGGCACCAACTCAAAGCCATGGCACTGACTCCAGAGCCCAGCATCCAGCACGTCTGCCCTTTGGCTGCTCTTGCGCTCAGCCCCGCAGAGTCGGGGACATGCCTTCAGCCTGCACCTCGCACCGCCAGCCTTCCCCCCAGAGCTTTCTTGTTAGTGGGTCTCGGCACTAACCAGCTATGGTGGCACCCCACCCGCCCCACCCCACTCCACCCCACCCCACCCCATCGTGGGGCATTGGAACGGTGTGAGGCCAGCTCCAGTGGGCATGGTGGTGGGGAGAGGGTGGCAATGGTGCTGCTTGTGCCTTGGCTGCTGAAGGTCCCGTGTGAGAATGTGCCCCCCTAAATGCCAGCGGTGACCCTGCCAGAAGCCTGCTCACGCATGCTGCTGTGGTGCTAAGGCTTAGCTGTCTGGGCTTAGCTGCCGCCCAGCGGTGTGATCCTGAGCCAGTCACTCCCCGCTTCCCACATGTGTGAACAGAGCCGAGAATGAACACCGAGTGCTCGCCTCTTCTGCTGTGATGAGTCTTAAATATGACTTTGGAGTAACAGCCCTCCTCCTAGGACATGTGTACTCAACATAGTGTGTTCTCTGTGCCAGGCGCTGCCCTGAGACTGCATGGACCTGTCCATCCTTGTTTAACGCTCACCACACCCAAGGGGAGGCCCAGTGGCCCCATTTCACAGACGAGGAAGCTGAGGCAGAGCATAGGGAATGCCGAGAGGTGTCCCCAGAGAGCAGGCGGGGGACTTCCCAGGCCTGGGCAGGCCTCTGACCTCTGTCCCCTCCCGTCCAGGGACTGGGGCGGACCCGGCGGTCAGTGTCAAGAGCAACCACTGCCTGGACGCGGCCAAGGCCTGCAACCTGAACGAGAACTGCAAGAAGCTGCGCTCCTCCTACATCTCCATCTGCAACCGCGAGATCTCGCCCACCGAGCGCTGCAACCGTCGCAAGTGCCACAAGGCCCTGCGCCAGTTCTTCGACCGGGTGCCCAGCGAGTACACCTACCGCATGCTCTTCTGCTCCTGCCAGGACCAGGCGTGTGCGGAGCGCCGCCGGCAGACCATCCTGCCCAGCTGCTCCTACGAGGACAAGGAGAAGCCCAACTGCCTGGACCTGCGCAGCGTGTGCCGGACCGACCACCTGTGCCGGTAAGAGTGGTGGCCACCCTGCAGGGTGTCACGGGCAGAAGCCCTCCCTTCCCGGCATCCCCTGAGTCTGCTGGGTTATGATCCTGGGCCCAGCAAAGACGTGGGCATGTGCAGAATAAACTGTCATCCAAATCCATCCCTCCCTCTCTCCCTGCTTCCCTACCCCTTCCTCCCTTCCCTCCCTTTTCCCCTCCTTCCTCCCTTCTCTCCCTCTTCCCCTACCACCTTCCCTCCCTCCTTCCTTCAGCACAGGCCTGTTGTTTGCCTTCTTTGTGCCCAGCCTCATGCTAAGCATCCTGGGGAAACCAAGGTGAAACCCAAGGAGGTGATAATTTAAATCAGCTCCTAGAGCCAGGAAGAGGAAGGGCTCTTCAGAAATTCAGTCCCGCCTCTACCAGAAACCCCCCAGTATCCCCACAAGGTCACGTGGCCATCAGGAAGGGGCTCTCGGGGGCATGGAGGCTGGCTCTTCCCCATCAAGAGCTGAGCCCATCTGGGGTCTGAGACTTCTGGGTTTGAATCCAGGCTTTTCGACTTCCTGTCTGTCGCTGGAGCAAGATTTTTAAATGTCCCGCGTCTCCATCCCTTTACCTGTAAAACAGGAATAAAGTACCCATGTCCCAGGGTTACTGTGATTCCATGATGTGTGTCAAAAGCTTAGCACAGAGCCTGGCCACTAGCATATGTTTAAAAAGTGTGGCCTAATTAATAGGAGGGTTTTGTTGCTGTTACGGTGAGTTGAAATTTGCCTCTTTATGATTCTCCTGCTTTTCTTGTTTGTTGCTAAGCATTTGCGGGTTCTAAGGCCTGGGCGTGCAGAGGTGAGCATGATGCTCTCTTATCACCTAAGGAGCATCCGGTCCAGAAAGGACGTCAGACGGGAGAGCAGTGATCCCAGGGCAGTGGGACAAGGGCTGAGGCGCCCCGAGGAGGGAGCACAGGGGAGGGAGGAGCATCCCCCTCAGCCTGGGGGTCCAGAGAGGAGGTGTGTCTTGAGCTGAACCTTGGAAAATGGGAGGGAGAGAGCCAGCAAGTAAGTCAGCTGGAAAAGCACATACAAAGGCTGGAGGGCAGGAGGGCACCTGGACAGATGGTGGGCACATACGGAGTATGGGCCACGAGGTGGGGGGACCAGAGGTGGGGAGGCTGAGCGAAGCTGCTGGAGAAGCAGGGCTTACAATTGTGCAGAAAGTGCGTGCCTACCATCTACCAGACACCGTGCATCCTGTCGTTCGTCTCCCTTAATCTTCGCAACAAGCTGCACCCGAGGTAGGCACTGTTACCATCTCTATTGCCAAATGAGGAGTCAGGGATAGAAAGTGACCTGCCTGAGGTCACACAGCACATGTGTGTCAGAGCTGGGATCTGGTCGAGCTGCCTTCGTCCCAGGGTAGCACACGGGCCTGGGCTAAGGTAGCGGCTATGGCGATGGAGGGGGGTGTGTCATTTCAGAGCTGATCGGTAAGTAGACTTGACAGGACTGGGTGACTGGTTGAAGTTCCTGGGAGGCAAAGCCGTTTCTGTTTTGTTACCCGTCACCTCATCCTGCACGCCGAGCCTGGTGTGTGGTGAGCATGCCAGAGACATCACTGGAATGGATAAATGGCTGGTGACCGCAGTGTGTCCTGGGTGATTAACTACAGGGCGACGGGGCCCTTCAGCATGTGTGGGGTGTTGGATGTGCAGTGTTGGAGGTGCCTGGATGCATGGGCTTGGTGCTCAGTGCAGGGGCCAGGGCAGAGAGGTGGGTGGGGACTTGCTGGGTGCCTCACTGGTGATTAAAGCCACAGCAGTGAATGAGATGGGGTGGGAAGGCTGGGAGAGCCCACGAGGGGTCTAGGCAGGAGAAGCCTACCAGTGTAGACATCCTCAGTGTTTAGGTGTCTTAATGGAGGGACACAGGAAGAGGAGCCTGCGACGGGAAGGCTCGGGGGCTCAGGACAGCCAGGGGACAGTGGGCCAGAATCCAGAAGAGAAGGGGCTCCTGATGGAGGGAGGGAGTGGCGTGGTGCCTCGCAGAGTGTACGTGTGAGTGAGAGGGCGTGAACGCATGTGTGTGTGAGTGTGTAGGTATGAGTGAGTGTGGGAGTATGTGAAGGTGTGTGTGTATGAAAGTTTGCAGGTGTGTGAGTGTGTATGTATGTGTGTGAGGGTGTGAGAGTCTGTGTGTGTGTGTATGTGAGTGTGTGTGGAGGGTGGAAGCCCATTACAGTGGGAGGCCTGGCAGGGAGGCAGAAGTCGAGGCAGTGGGTGCAGACTGCCTTGTGAGAAGGGCCAGGCAGGCAGGGGGATGGGGGGTGGGACAGGGGCTGCAGAGGAAGGAAAGACCTTCTTAGTCCCAGGGGAGTGCTGGGCCGTGTGCACAGGGAAGGGATGGGCTCCCTTGTTTTGGAACAGGAGAGGAGAGCTGCTCCCCATTGCTGGCTGCAGGTCTTGGGAAAGCCCCGCTTTTTAAAACATATACCTTTTCACAAAAAAATACGCACAATGAATTGAGGCGATTTAAAATCAAACTATGCATAAACGATAGGGCGGTTAGAAGCCCAGAGCCTGCAAAGGCTGGGAGCAGTGCCGGGGGAGCGCTGGGCTTCCTGGTGGCCGGGAAAGAGCAGAGAATCCACGGGCAGCTCCACCCCCACAGGCGGCGGAAGGAGCATGTAATTCCTGCGTGAAGAGGCGCTCCCTCCTTGTTCAGATGCTGACGCTGACGCGATGCTGTCAGGCCTCCGCACACACAGCGAATGACAGGATGGATGAGGAACTGGGCCTCGGCAGGAGGGCCAGCCTGAGGCCCAGCCCAGTGACACAGGTGGTGCCTCGAAGACCCAGTTGACCCTGTGGGCCAGGTGCTCCTGAGGGCCAGTGGGCTGCAGCCAGGCCCACCCAGATGTCACCACGGAGTCCTGAGCAGAGGGACAACATGAACATCAGCACCCACTTTATTGCCGGTGCTTCAAAGAGGGACAGTATGTGCATCTTCTGGGGTGTCTGTGGCCCCGAGTGGGCGGGCGAGCTAGGAGCAGGCCAGTTTCGGTAGTCCGTAGAACATCTGTGTCTGTTGGAAGAGCCAGAGGCGTCCTTTGCTTGTTTTTCTGGAGGTGGGGGAGCCAGGAATGGGAGAACTGGGGGTAAATTTCACAGAGTAGAAGGAAAAAGGTGTTACAGTGGGACTCAGTGCTGGGCGGGATGGTGTGGGAGGGTGGGTTTGAAGGAGAGGAGCTGACTTGTGTCCATGTGCTTGTGGGCTGGACTTACTGGCCCGGGGACCCTGGGGATCCATGGAGGAGTCGGGGGCGATGGCTGGCTGGAGAGGGGCACCTGAAGAAATGCCTGGGAAGGAGGACACTCCCTTCCCTTCTGGCCTTGGCTTCCACCCAGTGTGACGCCCCAGGGTGGGCACCACAGGAAAGGGAACTGGGGACCCCCAACCCTTCCTTTCCTGGATGCTTTAAGGACACAGCCGGCCTGTCAGGGTGGCAGGAGAGCCTCTCTGGGCTGACTCTGGGAATGAGGCCTCGTCCTCGGGCACCTCCTGGAATGTACCCCGTGCTCCAGGGCCACAGCACTCAGTCCTGCTTGGCCCCCTCACCCCTCTGCTCGGGCAGTTGGCCCAGCTTCTTTCTGAGGGAATCTTGACCTCGGATTCCTGGGGATCGGTCAGCCAGAGCCCACCGCAGCTGAACTATATGAGAGCAAGTGTGTGATGTCAGTGGTATATGTCACAGACGCCCTTGCTGACTTAGGAGGTGTCTCTCACCTCGCAGCATTCGGGTTTGAAGAGGTCTTTGATTGCACAAGGATGTCTCCTTGCTCGAACCCCGTGGTTGTTGGAAGCACCTTCAAATCCCTCCTTTGGACCAGCATCAGTTTGGGGTGAGAGTGGAAGCTTCCTGCTCTAGCCGGGGTCCTGGCTGGTCCTGGAGGTGCAGACTGGGCCCCTCAATCTGTCGGGTTCCCGTGCACGAGCCTTTGGGTCTGTGGGCTTAGGTCCAATAGAGGCTTATCCTTTAAAAAGTCCTGATATGGAGTCTGAAAAGCCCAAGAGTCTCTTGGGATGAATCCATGGGATTTGGCTGAATTCTCTCCCAGCCCCCCAGTGGGCTATGGCCTCCTTTTTTTTGGTCTCTACTCTCAGCTGACACACTCATCACAAGGATGGGTGTAGAGGTCCAGATCGTGTGTGTGTGTGTGTCTGTATGTGTGTGAACGTGTCTTTGCGTGTGTGAGTGTGCATGTGTGTGTATATGTATATACGCATGTGAGTGTACGTGTGTGTGTGTGTGTGTGTGTGTGTGTGTGTGTGTGGTTGGGGGCTGTGGGAAAGAAGGTTCTGTGTCCTGTGAGCTGTGTTCCTCCTAGGCCTGTGTGGAAGAGGCCTCTGAAATGCCCTGTTCCTCTGGGTCTGCTGAGAGGCTATAAATAGCAGGGCTCTGGCCCGGCGCCATATCCTGGCTGCAGTTTAACCTCTGGGTGCTGAGGATGTGTATAAATAGACCCAGCCTGGGGCTGCCCTTCTGCCTGGACCCCTTCGTGCAGCAGACACTGTCCTTGTCCAAGAGGACTGCTGAGAAGGCAGAGGGCTTGAGGTCCCCTTCCTCAAGGCGATCCACAGAGAATAGGGGAGAACCCCTTCAGCAAGCCCCCTCTTGCTGAGGGGGGGGGTGTGCCTGGTGTCTGTGGGCAGTGTGGATGGACAGGTCTGGGTTTGATTCCTGGTTCCTTGGGGCTGTCCCTCAGCTGCTTTGGACTCTGTAGAACCCGTCGGCTGATGTGTCTAGCAGGTTATTTCTAAATAGCAGCAAACGGTTATTTCATAGTGGCAGGTGGGCTGTGGGGGTCCCAGGCCACCCTTCTTTGAAAAGAGAGGGTCTTGCCCGCTGGGATCCAGCTAGTCTTTCCTGGGCCAGTGGGTCACCTGTTGCAGGAGGAATGAAGGTCTGGGGGCCATTCGTTTGTTCATTTATCAACCATTTATTGATCATCACTCTGGGCCATGCCTTCTGTGGGGACTGGAGAGAGAATGAAGTAGGGACAGGTCCTGGCCCACGGAACACTCACAGTCTAACACCAGGACACTGTGGTGATTGCCTCTGCAGTGGGAACAGAGCCACTCAGTAACCTGGATGATAGTGTTTCCACTCAGGTTCTCTTGAAATCCCGGTTCTATTCCGCTACCTACCAGGTCTTTCCTGGGTCACTCTGGTGGCACAGGAGAGTGGCTTCTTCTTGGACCTTGCCCAAGGGCCTGCCTGGCCTTGAGCAGTGCTCGGAGCCCACATCCTCATGCGCCCTCAGACCAAAGCTGTGTCTAGGAGTGCCACAGGGTGAGGAAGCCACTGCTTCCGCAGGAAATCCCAGCCAGCGAGGCTGTGGTGGAGGGATGGATGCTCTGCATGTGGGAGGGGCCGTGGCTCCTCAGCCTTCCAGAGACCCTGAGACTGCCTTCCACTCCAGGATCCCGTGCTGCCCCTGCTGCTGCCTCCCTCACTAGAAGGCCCTGCTCACCCTTGAACTCTGGGCCCAGGGTACTCAAGAACTCCTCCTAGAACTTCCTGTGGTGAGTTGAGATAAGGCTGGAATGTTGAATGTTTCTTTACTGAAGGCCCTGGGGAAATAAGCACAGAGAAGCTGCCACCTAGATATTTAATGTACCAGCTCTGGCTTTGGTGTCTTCCTGCTCTGGCCACCTCAGGATGTCAGCATGGCTAGGCAGAGATCCCTTACCCTGGACCAGTAGGCTGCTCCCTGGGCACCTGGGCTCCACAGAGCTACACCCCACAGAGACGAGGCACACCTCCTTGTGGAGCTCTGCGTGAGAACCGGCTCCACTGGGTGAGTGGCAAGAGGACTGGCCTATTTGGAGAGATGCCACTTATGCAGAAATCACCAGAATACACGCCAGTGAGGCTTGCTCAGGCCTGAGGCTGACTGCACACGCCTGCGGTTGTCCTGGGCCATGTTTGCTTGCACAGGGACTGGCGTGCGTGCAGCTCCCCTGATCTCGCTCTGCTCACCGGCTCCTTGATTATTTCTGCTTCCGCTCACGGCCACGGGCTCTCTGCTTGCTGGTGTCTCAGTCTGCTCGGCTGCGATAACTAAATACCATAGACTGGGGATCTTCAACAATAATTTCCTCCTCATGGCCCTGGACGCTGGGAGCCCCGGGTCAGGGTGCTGGTACGATGGTGCCTTGGTGCCTCGTCACCTGGCCTTGCCTGGTGGGTGCGTGCAGGGAGAGAGGTCTGTCGTCTCTTCTTCTGTTTATAAGGCCACCAATTCCATCGTGGGGGCAACACTCACCTGTCAGAGGCTCTACCACCAACTATCATCACATTGAGGATTAGAGTTTCAATGTGTCAAAATGGGGGGACACAACCATTTTCCCTATAGAACCTAGACGTATGCTTCGTTCAAAGCCTGTTTAGTCCTGAGTCCTCTCTTAGCTGCACCTTCCAGTGATGTGTCCTCGAACTTGTCTGTGTCCTTCACATGGCACCGATCATGTGTGTGGCTTTCCTTTAATACTTTATGTTCCCAATTAGGTCTCTGATTTTTTTAAATTTATCTTTATTGTTCAGATTATTACAGTTGTTCCTCTTTTTTCCCCCATAGCTCCCCTCCTCCCAGTTCCCACCCCACCTTCTGTCCTTGCCCCCCCACTGTCCTCATCCATAGGTGTACAATTATTGTCCATTCTCTTCCCGCACCCCCAACACCTTTAACCCCTGAGAATTGTCAGTCCACTCCCTTTCTATGCCTTTGATTCTATTCTGTTCACCAGTTTATTCTGTTCATCAGATTTTTTATTCACTTGATTCTTAGATTCACTTGTTGATAGATATATATTTGTTGTTCACAATTTTTACTTTCATTTTTCTTCTTCCTCTTCTCAAAGGATACCTTTCAGCATTTCATATAATACTGGTTGGGTGGTGATGAACTCTTTTAGCTTTTTCTTGTCTGTGAAGGTCTTTCTCCGACCCTCAATTCTGAACGATAGCTTTGCTGGGTAAAGTAATTTTGGCTGTAGGTTCTTGCTATTCATCACTTTGAATATTTCTTGCCACTCC
>PVJC01055200.1:0-10251 GCA_004026665.1 Murina feae
GCGGCTGAGTCCTCAGTTTAGGCAATCTGGGTGCTTTATGTTCAAGCAGCTGCCTGATAGTCTTTTTAATATCTGCCTCCTGGGCTTGGTCCTGGACCGACCCCCCCCTCCCCCCGCCCCCTGTCATCAGAGTAGCCAACATGGGTGCGGTGGGTCCAGCAAGTTACTGAGTCTGGCTTTCCTTGACAGATGTGTCCGGCCCATTTTTGTCTGGGCTTTATTTTTCCCATTTAATACAATCTCCCCCGCCCCCTCCCACCCCCGTCCATGTGCATTCGGTAGCGGTGTCATAACATGCTGCAGGCTGATAAGTACAGCTAACGAGAATCTGGCTTGATTGGGTTCTCTTGTAGAGTACCCAGTCTAGCACACTTGGTAGCAGCAAGTCTCTAAGCAAGGACACATGGTGGTGGCCCCTCACAGAGGCAAGTACGTGCTAGCTAATATTATTAGTGGTAGCATGTTATTCTCTCTACTAGAGGCCTGGTGCACAAAATTCATGCATAGAATGGGGGGGGTGTCCCTCAGCCCAGCCTGCATCCTCTCCAATCTGGGGTTCCTCTCACAATGCACTTGCCTGCCTGATTGCCCCTAACCACTTCTGCATGACAGCTTGATTACCCACTAACCACTCCCCTGTCAGCCTAATTGACACCTAACTGCTCCCCTGCAGTCTGGTTGCCCCCAATTGCCCCCCCTGCTGGCCTCATAACCCTTAATTGCCCTCCCTTACCAGCCTGGTTGCCCCTAACTGCCCTCCCCTGTAGGCTTGGTCATCGCCAACTGCCCTCCCATGCAGACCTGGTTCCCCACAACTGCTCTCCCCTGCAGGCCTGGGTCCTCCCCAACTGCTCTCCTCTCCCAGCCCAGTCACCCCTAACTGCCCTCCTTTTCAGGCCTGGTCCCTTCCAATTGCCTTCCCCTGCCGGTCTGATTGCCCACAATTGCCCTCCCCTGCTGGCCATCTTGTGGTGGCCATCTTGTGTCCACATGGGGTGGCTATCTTTGACCACATGTGGGAAGCCATCTTGTGTGTTGGAGTGATGGTCAATTTGCATATTACCTCTTATTATATAGGACTAGAGACCCAGTGCACAAAAATTTGTGCACTCGGGGGAGTCCCTCAGCCCGGCCTGTGCCCTCTCGCAGTCTGGGACCCCTTGGGGGATGTCCACCTGCTGATAGTCAGACATCACTCTGGCAGCCCGGGAACCCTCAGGGGATGTCCACTTGCCAGCAGGGAGCAGGCCTAAACTGTAGCTGAACATCCTTAGTGCTGCTAAGGAAGTGGGAGAGTCTCCTGCCACCACTGCTGTGCTGGTAGCTGTCAGCCTGGCTTCTGGCTAAGCAGTGCTCTCCCTGTGGGAATGCACTGACCACCAGGGGACAGCTCCTGCATTGAGCAACTGCTCCCTGGTCAGTGTTTGTCATAGTGACCAGTCATTCCCAATTGTTCTGCTGTTAGGCTCTATTTGCATATTACCTTTTATTATATAGGATAGAGGCCTGGTACACAGGGCTGGCTGGTTTGCCCTAAAGGGTGTCTCAGATCAGCATGGGGAGGTCCTGTTAGGGTGCCTGGCCAGCCTGGGTGAGAGGCTGATGGCTGTTTGTAGGCTGGTCACACCCCCTTCAGGTTGGGGGTCCCCACTGGGGTGCCTGGCCAGCCTGGGTGAGGGGCTGATGGCTGTTTGCAGGCTGGTCACAACCTCTTCAGGGTGGGGGTTGTCCCACTGGGGTGCCTGGCTAGCCTGGCTGAGGGGCTGAGGGCCATTTTCAGGCTGGCCATGCCTGTGGGCTGGAAGCAGGTATCTGGGATTTATTTACCTTCTATAGTTTAAACTTTGTAGCCTTGAGTGGAGCTCAGGGCTGGCCAGGGCAGGCAGGAAGCTTGGCTTCCTCCATCGCCAGGGGCAACACAAGCCTCCTGGTCACTCCAGCTCAGTGGCCGCAGCCATCTTTCTGACGGAGGGATAGAGTGAGGGTGTGATATTACTCTTTTATTAGATAGGATAGGATAGGATTCCTGCTCAGTGGGGGTCCACAGCAGTGAACCACTAGGACAAAGAGTAGTACTATGGCTATTCCTGCAAAGCAGATGTAACCAAGGATGGCATGACAAGGTGTAGTCCAACAATTCATGATGAGGCCTTTGTTTCCTTGCTGTGTAGGAAGCAATAATTTTATAATACTTTTGTGTTCCAGCAAGGGCAGATGAGTTCTCCTCCTAGTTCTAGTCTTGGGTTCCGGCAGCACTAATAAAAAACCAAAATAAGAATTATTAGAAAGATAAAAGCAATGATTATCCAGAAATACCAGAGCATATTGTCTTTAGGAGAAGACAAGAAAGAAAGATTAGTGTTGGGAAGAATTGAGCAGGGTGTTTCTGAATTCCTCAGAGCAGGTTGATCAGCCAGGTCCATTGTTTTCTTGAGGGTGATCCGCAGGGGGTGTTTCTGGCCACAAGTCACCTTCTAGTCAGGCTGGGTGTCACTCGGCTGCCTTCACCCGGGAGTAGTGGATCCAGGTGTTCAGTCCTGCAACTTTGAGAGCTGTGTGGGTGGTTAATAGGACTGGACAGGGTCCCTTCCAGGTAGGCTTGAGGGGTTCCTTTTTCCAATCCTTTACCCAAACCTTATCTCCAAGTTTATAAGGATGCTCAGCTGTCCCTAGAGAGATGGGTAACCAATCAATAACTGATCTGTGGACCTCAAAGACAGTTTTTCCAAGTCCTTGTAATTGCTTCTGGACTCCTAAATTCCCTATTTCCCCCAAATCTCCCTTTGGCTGAATTAAGGGAGAGGGTCCACCATATAGGATTTCAAAGGGAGAGAAACCCACCCTGGCTCTTGGGGCACAGTGTACCCGCAGGAGTACAAGAGGCAAGATATGTGTCCAGGGTAAGGTTGTCTCTTGGCATAGTTTAGCCATAGCCTGCTTGAGAGTCCAATTCATGCGCTCTACTTTCCTTGAACTCTGAGGCCTGTAAGCTGTATGTAGGTTCCATTTAATTCCTTAAAGACTTAGCTACCTGTTGTACTATTTCTGCTACTAAGGCTGGGCCATTATTGAACCCTATGGTCAGAACCATTCCATACCGTGGAATTATATCCTTCAGCAATACTTCTCTCACCTTTTCCGTGCAAGTGGGATATGCCTGGACCCACCTGAAAATGTGCAAATAAAGACTAGTAGGTATTTATTTCCTCTGCTAGGCCCTACTTCTCTAAAGTCTACCTCTAAGTCCTCAGAGGGAGCTTGCCCACAGCGCTGAACTCCTATTGGTCCCACAGGACCCTGTTTGGCGTTGTTCTGCACACAAAGGAGGCAATGCTGAGGGACTGAGGCACACAAGGAGGGAAGATGGGCAATCAGGTAGTATCTGCCTAACAAAACTTCTGGGGCAGTCTTCCCTAAATGAGTGAGTTCATGCTGCTGGAGGTCTACCTTATGGGCTAACTGTTCTGGGACATAGACCCTGTGATCTGGGAGTATCCACCAGCCTTCCTTCATTCTCTTGCTCCCTTCCTGCTGGGCCCATTCCTCTTCCTGAAGAGTGTATTTTGGAGGTTTAGGTAATTTGGGGCCCAACATGATCCGTGACGGTGGCACTTGGCTGTGGCGTCAGCACGTCCATTTCCTTCTGACACTGAGTCTTTCCCTTTCTGGTGACCTTTGCAATGGATGATGGCTATTTCTTGGGCTCCCAGACTGCTTCTAGGAGCTTTAAGATCGCATTCTGATTTTTTATTCCTTTTCCTCCGGCTGTCAGGTGCCCCCTTTCGTTATATATGGCCCCATGGATATGCAGTGTAGCAAAGCCACAGCGCAAGTCAGTGTAGATGTTGGCACACTTATCCTTTCTGAGTTCTAGGACTCTTACTAGGGCCCAAAGTTCTGCCCTCTGCGCTGACCATCCTTCAGGCAGGGCCTGTGCCTCAAATGTCTCAAAGTTTGATACCACTGCACACCCGGCTCTTCTTTTTCCTTCATCTAAGAAGCTACTGCCATCCGTGAACAATACTAAGTCTGGGTTTTGCAGGGGTTTGTCCGTTAGATCTGGCCGGCTGGAGTAAACCTCCTGTAGGTCTTCCAGGCAATCATGCTCAGGGGCTTCCTCAGCGATAGGTAAAAAGGTGCAGGATTAAGAGTTCTCACTGCTTCTAATCATACCCGTGGATTTTCACATGATAGACCTTGATACTGAGTCATTCGAGCATGAGTCAGCCATCAGGGGGCAAATGGAAGCTGCCCCCTTGCTTCCATCAGGGTGACAACAGCATGAGGTACTTTTACATTTAAGTTTTGTCCTAGAGTAAGCTTATCTGCTTCTTTGACTAACAATGCTATGGCTGCAAGGGCCCTGAGACATAGGGGCCACCCAGAGGCAACTGGGTCAATCTGCTTGAGAGAGAGAGGCTACTGGTTTTTGCCAGGGTCCAAACTCCTGAGTTAGAACTCCTAGGGCTACCCACTGTTCTCGTGAACAGAGAGATTAAAGTCTCGTGTCACATCTGGTAGCCCTAGTGCTGGAGCCTCAGTGAGCTTTGCCTTTATGGTGATGAAAGCTTTCTCCTGCACGGGTCCCCAGTCTATGGGTGCCTTCTCTTACCCTTTTAAAGCTTCGTAGAGAGACTTGGCCAGGTCTGAAAACCCTGGGATCCAAATTCTACAGAACCTGCCACTCCCAAGAATTCCTGAATCTGCCGCCGGGTGCTAGGGACTGGGATGGCGCATACTGCCTGCTTCCTTTCAGTCCCTAACCTTTGTTTCCCTTGGGTGATTCGGAAGCCTAGATACTTGACTTCTTTCTGACAAATCTGTGCCTTTTTCTTAGACACTCAATAACATGTTTCAGTTAATAGTTTCAGAAGGGCTCACATTCCTTCCCAGCACTGAGCTTGTGTGAACATAGCCAGTAGGAGGTCGTCTACATAGTGGAGTAGAACACACCCCAAGTCCTGTCCTGGGAACTTAGACGGATCAGATGCTAGTGCTCCACTAAAGAGAGTAGGGGAGTTCTTGAACCCTTGGGGCAGTCTGGTCCAGGTGAACTGCTCCTTGGCCCCTGTAGTTGGGTTTTCCCATTCAAAGGTGAAGAGGAGCTGGCCAGAAGGTGCCAACTGAAGGCAGAAAAAGGCATCTTTCAGATCTAGGCATGTAAACCATTCCACCTCTGATGGAATGAGTTCCAGAAGGGTGTAGGGATTTGGCAGCACTGAGTGCAGGGTTATGACAGCTTCAATAACAGCCCGCAGGACTGGGGCGGCAGTTATTAGTCCCGGGCTTTTTGACAGGCAAGAGAGGCGTGTTCCATGGAAACCTGCATTGTTTAAGAAGCCCCCACTGGAGCAGCCGGTCTAAGTGGACCTGGATTCCTAGGCGTGCCTCCCTTGGAATTGGATATTGGCGGATTTTAACAGGCTGTTCCCCAGGCTTTAAGTCAATTAGCACTGAGGCATGGTCCTTAGCCAGGCCTGGAGGATTCCCTTCTGCCCAGAGCAGCCGGAATTCTTCCTCTAATTCAGGTTCTAATGGTGAAGCCTTTGTCTGGGGGGGGGTATAAAGTCTCCATTCTTCCTCCCTTAGCACTGCTAGGGACAGGATCATTGGGGCAGTCTCCTCACCTCGGCGAAGCTGTGCTGAGTCATCAGGAGCAAAAGTGATTTCTGCCCCCATTTTGGCCAAAAGGTCTCTACCCATTAGAGACACTGGACAGTCTGGCAAGCACAGGAATTCATGAATTACTTGATGGCCACCAAGTTGGCATCGGCGAGGTTGGCAGAATGGTCTACAGGTCTGATCCCCAGTAGCTCCAATAATGGTGACCTCCTTTTCCGAGAGAGGCGCTACTTTCTGTGTGACTACTGAGTACTGGCCCTCAATTTTCATTCTGACCATGGGCTCGTGGGGGCCCAGCTGAAAAGAGCCCGGTCTGTCCCAGTGGGAATCAGCCATTGCTAGCCAATGAGATCTGCTTCAGGTGGCTCTGGTTGATAGTGACTGGGCAAAAAAGGGGGCCCAGTTCTCTTACTTTGCCATTTGGGACATTCATTCTTGCAGTGTCCTGTCTCCTTGCAGTAGGCACACTGGTCTCGTCTCAGGCTCACTCTTCTTTTTCCCTCTGATCTGTATTCTGGCTTCCCTTTCTGATCTGTCTGGGAGCCTGAGCCTCTAAAAGCCACTGCTATTATATTGGCCCTTCTTTATATTGTCCTTTCTTCCTCCTTCCTTGCTGCTCTGTCTTGGTTGATGAAAACCTTGTTTGCTAGCTCTAGCAACTCAGTAGTGTTTTTTCCTGCAAATCCTTCTAGCTTCCGTAGCTTTCTCCTTATGTCAGGCTGGGCTTGGCCTACAAAAGCGGCATTTACCATGGTTTCAGTGTCCAGGGCCTCGAGCTTAAAGGGGGTGTAGTTCCCGTAAGCCTCACACAGTCTCTCATAGAAAGCCGCTGGACTTTCGTCAGGCTTCTGGAAGACCTCGGAGATTTTAGCCATGTCGGTGGGCTTCTTGGCCCTGTCCCTGACACCCTGGAGGAAAGCCAGCGATATCTTTCTAGCCCGGCCCTTCTTGTCTTCTGAGTTTGGGTTCCAATCAGGTTCCTCGTCTGGGAAGGCCTCCCTGACCCATCTATCTGTATCTAATATCCCTGCCGAGGCCTGGGTCTGGAGCCACTTCCGAGCCTCTGTTACTACTCTCACGCACTCCTCAGTGGTAAAGAACGTGAAAAGGAGCTGCTTGCAGTCCACCCAGGTGGGCTTCTGGGTCTGGAATATCATTTCTAGGAGGTCTTCCATGGCCTGAGGTTTTTCAGAATAAGCTAGGGTGTGCTGTTGCCAATTCAGGATGTCACCTGTGGTAAAGAGCTAATAATAATAGACTGGCCCTCCCTCCTACAAGGTCCCATCTGCGGCAAGTACTCTGGCACCCCGAATCTCCCTGAGAGGCATCTGACATGCTGGTTGTGGTTTGGGCCCTTGGTCGCCTAAATGCAAGCACCACCCAAAAGGCTCTGGAGAGCCTGGTTGAGGAGAGAGGGAGGGAGGCAATGTTTCTAGACTTTTCGGACCTTCCAGACTGGCAGGAGGAGCACTTGGTGCCGTCTGCGACACATATGGAGGTGGTAAAACTGGTGGGGCTTCCTCAGGAGGTCCTGGCAGAACAGGGGTTAGGTTCCCTTCTGAGGGACCTGCTTCTTTTCTCCTTCTACTAAAACCTTACTCTGTCCCTTCTTGCACACTCAGAACTGGACCCAAGGTGGCAAAGTTAGAGCAATTTCTAACCAGCTGTCTATGTAGGGAAACTGATTTTGGTGTCTGGGATCCTCCATGACTACATTCCAGACCGCCCTGGCCAGCCCTTCATCTAAAGAGCCTTCTGAGGGCCAGCCAACCCTGAAGGCTGGCCATTCTAATTCACAGAATGTCCTTAGTGTTTTGGGATCCATTTTAATACCATAATCCCCACTGAAACCCTTTTAAAATTTTTTCAACATTCAATTGAGGACAGTGGGTTTACTTTGTCCCAACCCCGTGATGATCGGTGGCCAGAGACAGACAAGGGAAGATCTGTGACCTGTTTTCACAGATCTACTCAGATGCCCACCTGACCTCGTCCCTTGGAAGCTTAGATTTGTTTTAGCTAAGATGCACTCGTATAAACGCTGGGCCTGGTCATCTCCACATGGGAGTGAGTCACCGTGATGCCATATGACAAATCATGGAACCGCAGGTTGGGACCCACACGGACTCTGTAACCAAGGTCGAGGACCCACACAAAGGAAAGGTGAGGGTAGGCCCTTTCCTTCCACACTCACACACTTTCACCAGACATTCCCTCAGAGTTTAAACAGTCCACCCAATTCCTGACTAATTTACCTGATGAAGTTGTAGGACCTCCGGGAGGTGATCAAGCTCCCCTTCTACTTTCTCTGAGTGGGCCTAACTACATGGGGCCCCTACCTTACCGTTTCTGTCGACAGGTCCAGAGGTGTTCGTCCACTTTCTCCTGATGCTGGCCGGGTCCTAGGCTGAGGTCTGGGAGCGCCCAGAGTCCCCTGGTTCAATTCTGCTAAAATCAGCAGGGTGCACCTCCCAGAGGCCTATCCCACTCCCTGGGCCCCAAAACCAATCCACTCACCAAAAGACCAGAGACCAGAAACCAAAAGACCAACATGGTTGGGCTTCTCGGTCCAAGGAACAGATGTTGCAGAAGACCAGAGGAAAACCAAACAACGCTTTAGGGAAAAGGAGTTTCACTGTTTATTATGCCAGCGGACTAAGCAGAATAACTTCCCAAGTCTGAGCAAAGTAACATGCAGGGAGCTTCTCTTTTATATATTTCGGGTGTCTTTGTCTCTCAAATATGGATTATGCTTCTGGTCCTTTTCATGGTCTTTGCAAAAAGCCCCCAGGTATTGGGGGTCTCCAGGTCATATCGAACGGTCTGGACTGGCATCAGCACTAATAACGCCCCCTCTGGGGCTGTGCACTGTTCACAGTTTAGGGCCTCTGTGAAATGTGAGCATTTAGGTAACAGGTTCTGCAAGACCAGTTTCTGGGAAAGAGGCAGTGACTTACTTATAGGTTATCAAGAATGTACACTGGGCTTGCTGGCACAGATTCAGATTGCTGGCCCCATATATCAGGGTTACGTTGGAATTAGCCTTCTCAGAATAATTTGGGGAGTACTGAGGGCGATTCCCTAGTTTCCTCAAACTATTCTGTCTGGAACCCCCCACCAGTGCCAGCACTCCCTACAAACTGACACCATGGCAAAGTCAAGGTCTCCAAGGTGGGCTGGACCCTGGATGTGGCCAGTGAGCCTCCGCCTCCCGAGTCAGCCCCAACCTGCACAGGGACTGTTTCAGGATCTACAGACTTAAACCGTCATCAGCTGCGAGTCCCCTTCACCTTCTGCCACCAAACCCTCCCTTTCATTCTCTGCTTCTCACGGGTCAATTCCTCCTCCAGGAAGGGGCTGCCCTCCCCTCTGAGACCACTCCCTCCCTGCTGCACTCCATCCGTCTTCTCACACATGCGCATTGGGCTCCTCTCTCAGATACTCAGCCTGTCCTTCTCCAGTGCTCCTTCTCACCAGCATTTAAACACATCACTCACCTCTGCACTACAGTCTCAGCACTGCTTGCCTGGCATCACCACCTCTTCCTACGGACCAGCACCTGGGAGCAGGCGCCCCTCGCCTTCCCATCGTGCTGGGGGGGCCCAGCCCAGCACCTGGGACACCCAACAAGGATGAAACAATCCAAGCCCTGACAAGGCAAGAAACAGCACAGACCAGCTGGACACCAGCAAACAACACACTCTCTAGCCAGCCAGCTGGGGCCTGGCAGGAGAGCGGGATGTGGAGGTCGGGAAAGGACGCAGGAGTGTTCACAGGCCAGGTGCCCGGTGGGATTTGCGAACGTTGAAAGCCAATACCAAGAGGCTACAGAGCTCTGGGCCAGAGGCACCCTGGGAAGAGCTGGTGCTGACTTCTGGGGTGTGAGGGAGAGAAAGGGGGAGTTGGGGAGGCTTCTTCCAGCCCTGCTTCAGCTGGGGAGAGCCCCTTGGAGACACGGGTACCCCAGCCATTTCCAAGGGAGAGCTGCTGCGCACACGCCTGGGTAGGTGAGGGCCGACACCCATCAGGCAATGCCCCTTCCCTGCCTCTGGCCCCTGGGTCTTCGAATTTGAGTGGGTTTGGCCTCAAAGTTCCCACCAGGTTCACTGATTTGAAACTGAAGCCCCACCTTTACTGTGGCAGAAGGAGGCTCAGGAGGAGGCAGGCGATGGCGGGGAGGCAGGGACATGTTCTGGGACGAGACTGCGACCACGGCAGGTGTGAGCCTGAGAGACAGGAGGCAGGATCCAGCCTCGGACCCCCTGGTTGTTCCTCAGAGCCCGGACAAAGCTGGGGAGTGTGGTGGGGGTGGACCTCTCCCCCGCCCCCCAGGAAAGCACCTAGAGAGGACAGGAAGGGCAGGATTCTCCAGCCACCCCTGCACCTGACCTTCCGACCCCTCCCCTTACCCTCTGACAGAGGTCACTCCCAGACAGGTTGGCTCAGGGCAGAGGGCAAAGGCCAGCCTCAGCTCCTTTCAGAAGGAGAGCCCAGGCTGGCCCAGCCCACAGGGTGTGGTAAGGGCGCTGTGCCTGGCCTGTCCTAGGTGCCTGTGTGGTGAGGGTGCCAGTGTGCGCAGAGGAGCCCCGAGGACACTGAGACGGCCATGGGGCTGCTGACTGGGGAGGC